>JAVSBS010006123.1:16678-52523 GCA_033124195.1 Coracias cyanogaster
AAAAATATGGCAGCGATGTGACTACACTTTTGCTTTTATTTTCTAATTCATAAAGTACATTTACATGCAAAAGTTACATTTCAGTCAGACTAAAATGATAATTTCAAATTTAAATGTCAGTCTACAGCAACTCTATAATGATATGAAACATTGACATTTTGGGATTGGTTTCTACCATCTTTTTTTTCACGTGGGCTTCCATGGAGGGTTCGCTAACGGTCTATGTGTGTGTTTGAATGAAACCCTTTAATGCTAGGGGAGGATATCGGCTTGACATGCAATTCAACTGCTGTTGTTTTTGTAAGGAGAAAAGGCCTGCTGGATTTAAGAGTGTTTGACTATATCTGGTTGACTGAACTGCTTCCTCAAGGAAGTATTCATTCAGTCAACGTCCTGAAGGGTTAAGAAAACAGAAACCCATAGTTTGACTGAGTTGTTGTTACGTACGTTGCCAAGAGAACTGTAGCTGGAATGTTTAAATGTGTTGTTTCTCCCCAAACCCACAGGAGTGGAGCTGGAGTGTCTTGGTGTGCCCTAATCCTCACAATTAGCTTCTATGTGCTGGGGGGCTTGTGGGGCTGAATCGGACTAAATACTTGTTAGTGACACTAGGTGACATTCCCACCACACTGGATGGAGTGAGTTTAGCATCATACTCATGTGAATCACAACCACAAGCAGAAAAGGGAGCATATTAATAGCCTCCCTTATTTCTTCTCCCTGAACCCCACGGACTTCTTTTAGTAATACCCATTATAGAAATTAATGATCTCCAAGGAGCTGTCCTTAAGACTTAGGTAAGAGAAATCATGAGGCTGACTAATCTTGACTCAGATCTTTAGTATCTCTATTGTCTTGCCTCACATGCGATTTAACTTAGCTTCACTGGTGTAAAACTGGAGGAAGTTCTCTGGAAACTGACTCTTTCAACAGAGGAGGCACCTTTTAGCCTTGTTTCCATTTTAATGGGTTAGCCTCTTGCACCACAAGCAGACCAGCCTGCAGAAAGTTTAATCAAGCACTCCTCACTGCCAGATCAACTGCTGCAAGAAAAATACTTATCCGTATATATCTGTAGAGGTCAACTGTGACTTAGATCTTTCAAGAAGCTGGGAACAACAAAACTTTCTTTCTGCATGGAGATAAAAGAGTAAGCTTACCCTTCAGCATGTCCCAGGGTCCTCATCTTCCAGTTACCTGAATTGGGAGCCATCTGAACTGCAAAACAAAGAGGGAGACTGATTCACACTCACATCTTCTAGAGAACATGATCTTAAAACTTCTTCCAAGCTCTCAGACTCATAAAAGTTAGGAAACCAGACCCATATGATCAGTTACAGTAAAATCCTAGGGATTCAACGCTTCCACCAATGGTCAGAGGCCAAGTGTCCTATTCCTGTTATGGTCAGAGGAAGTGGGCAGTGGTGAACCTAGCTGGGCCTGCTGACAGCGCACACTTCCCAACTGTGACAAATCCGATTATTTAAAATACAAGAACAAAGAAATAAATGGCCAGATCCTGACTGATGATTTCTGTGGCTCTTTTACTCCATGTCCTTTGACACTGTGATGCAATGAAGGGCAACTCACAGAGCATTAATATTCTGGTTTATTCCATTGCCCATTTCTGTGTTTCACAGAACTCGCGCACAGGTTTTTTTGACCAGGCGTTTCTATATGCTTCTGAAAGCATCTTGAGGGGCTGGACCGAGCCGCATTGGCAGGAGCTGAGCGTGGCTTGCCTGCAATCTCCTTGGCTCGGGTTTGTACTTCATCACCCAGATTTATCTAAGTTTTTGTTTAATATGGTCTCTTTAGATATCTAAATTCTTCTAAACCGAACACAAACCAGAAGCTCTGATATGAGCCAAGTCCTCCATGTAAAAGACAAAAACTGTATAAAAAGCAGGGGGAAAGTGCAGCCAAAGCGCCGCTCTCCTCAGGAGGGTTAATCCTGCAGTGGGTGCTAAACTCCAGAGCCCTGACGATACACGGGCCGCTCCTTACGCCTTTCTTTTTCTTGCTATTTGCAGCCACAAGGTAAGGATGAGCAAAAATCTGCCTTTTCCCTTTTATTAGGCACAGGAAACTCTTTTGTTTTGGCAGTGCTTCTTTGGGTCATTCACAAAGTTTGTTTTTTCTCTCAAGTTTTTTTGGGAGCTTTTTACTTCCTGCCGGAGCGTGGAGGAGAAGGCTGCTCTCGCCTGTAAGTTATGCACCCCTTTCAGTGCCCCTTAGTTACACAGCAAGAGGAAAAGAGAAACAGAGTCCATGGCATCGCGCAGAAATGCCGCACTGTATCATTTGCCCTGGCTAAACATTCCCAGAAAGGGAATAACACAACGCCATGGAGCTCGTGAGCGTCTCCTGGCCCTCGTGCTGCAGTGGGTGCAGGCATTTGGGGTTAAACTGAATGAGCGCTGGATTCTGGGCAAATTAGCTTTCAGCTCTGAGCTACACAGAATTATTATTTCCTGTTCATATTACCACAATGCTGTCTCCTCTATACCTGGAGTGAGTGGCATCTGAAGCCTTAAAAAGCAATGCTTAACAGCTATGGGAGAATTGCAGTGTCCGCGTGCCCAAGCCTTTACCCACCTTTTTTGGTCTTTGCCCAAACAACTTCAAACATGCTTGCTAAATAATGCAGTACAGTCTTGACTGTACAGATTTTTTTTCTAGTATGTATTCCTGTCATTTTTTGCCTTGTGTTCCAGATATTCGGGGAGATGTCAAACTGGAACAGAAAAAAAGGTACTCCAATCTAGTTACATTTTTCAGACCCGGTAAGAGGCAAGGATTCCATTTTGTGATCAAGTTTGGGATGGTCTTGCTTTCTTCTCAGCACCCATCATTCATTTGCTTTATCTTCCTCTGAAGTGTTCTGGCAAGGGAATCTGAGCACCGAACCCAGTCAGCTCCTTACAGCTGCTGGGGTTTCCTCAATGATACCTCAGCGCATTCATGGCTAGTGGTCCCTAATTGAATGACAATGGATCAAACCACTAGGTCTAAATAGCAGCTTATATGAAACTTGAATGTGCCTCTGCAGTTTGTGACTTGCGTCAGGTGCTTTTTTTTTGCTGCTCATATTTGAACCTTGCCCATTCCTATGCAGATTTAAAGATGCATCTTCGAGACCAAACACTCTATCTGCTTATAGTTACACTTCTCCTGAAAGCATCATGCGGACTTTAAATCTGCAAGAACTTTCATGCCTTTCAGAACTAACATGCCTATCATAGGCAAAGTCCATGCGGAATGCTAGATGGCAGAGCAGGTTTTGGTTGTGCATGAAACCATCTGCAACTGGGAGACAACAGCATTTTAACCGTGTAAACAAGGAAACACATAAAGCCTTATCCATTAAAAGCGCACACTAGAATTGCAGGGTAGCAGAGAACATGCTTTCACAGCAACCGTACTATTAGAAAAGCCCTTTTCTGATCTGTAAGTAGTACTATTGTAAACTATGAATTATGGTTTACCTGCTGTCCTGCCAATTAATAACTTCCCTTCTGTTGCATTCAATTAATTAGTTATTGGCAATAGAGGCAAGCATTTGTATAACGAGGCCGGCCTTTTGGCACAGGCAGATGCCGGCGTGCATCGTCCTCCCCTGGCAGGCTGCAGAGCAGCCCCCACAGCAGCCCCTGCGGCCTTTCCCCTGCATTTCTACACCAGGATTTGTTCAGCTGATGTAAAACGGTAACTGGGGCGGTCCCAGTCAACACCACAGGGGCCTCTATAGGGTGAAGCACAGCCCCTAAAGGTGCTTCCAGAGCCCCCCAGCCAGGTTCAAAGAATGCAGTTTTAAGCATCCCTGAGATGAACCCCCTCAACTTTTACGGAGGCCACCCTCTGCTCACAGAACCGAGCCCCTTCCCTCCAGGCATTCAGGATCCTTTGAAATGGAAAATTTATGCTGTACTGAAATAGTTCCTACTATAATAAAGAACTAGTGCCATCATTCTGCTGGTATTCAGAGCGCAATTAAACCTGAAGCTCATGTGAGCGCTCCACATGGGGCGGGGAGGTGGTGGGGTGGAGAGGACAGGCAGCTCACCCCTTTATCAACCTTTCTGACAGAGGAGGCTTCCCGCTTATGCCCCTACCCCACAGTGAAACCCTCTTTTCCCTCCCCACATCTACACAGGGCAGGGGGGCGATTATATAACTGATAGGTCAATTTGTTGTTCGGGCAGAAGCGCTGCAAGAATGTAGTGTGCTGGCTGCGGCTGTTTGTTTGCTTAAGTTCTGAGAGTTCAATGAGGTCATTTTCTCATCTTCCTTGTGTTTTCTGTATTTTCCACAGACCTGCCAGCCTCAAACAACACCCTCTTTCTTCACATTAGAAATGGAAACACGTCCTCTGCAGGAATTTTCCACTTAATAGCTCCTGCTTTCCTACCGAGGGCCTCAGCGCACCACCACTGCAATGCTGTATTTCTTTCCACTGCAGTTTGACATTTTGCAGCCAGAACAACGAGCGGCATTCACTCCGTCCTGCTTGCTGAAAAACAGCTCTCTGTAGGCACACGGAATGCGCCCAGCGCGGCAGGCACCGGGGGGAAATGGCAGAGGTATTTAAACATCCTTATGTGTTGCTGAGGATATGACATTGTCTAGCAATAACCACCTTTTCTACGGTCGCCTTTCCTCGCTCCCCCTCCAACCCTTTGTACACACACACACCAACACCAAAGCTGCTGCCCTGCTCTCCCGTTACCAGCCTGTCTCATGTTCTACGCTTGCTTGTGATTGTTTGCCTTGGTGAATTATTTCCTCTGCGTAATATTTGCAAACTGTACATCAGGTCCCGAGGCTGCGAGGGGCAGCAACGCAGACTGCAGATAATCTGAGCAGTAAACAAGGAGCCTGCTTTAGAATGCGCAGAGTGACCTGTCTGGAAGGCGCAATATTTGCAAAGTCTTTACTCTGCGGTGCAATGATGTCGCCTGAAATGCAGCAGCCTGGAGATTGGAGCAAAATGGGATCTCAGACACTTGGTCAAGCGCAACCCACAATGTTGTTATTTGTTGGTCAGGTTGTGCTTTTGTTCAAAGTTAGAGATGTGTTATAAATTATTAAAAGCTAATTTCCAAAAATCCCTTTGCTGTGCCTATGAAGCATTTTTTTGTTTTTGTATGGGAAGATAATGTATGGAAGTAAACATTGCTTATTGCTGGAAGGAAGGTTTCCCCTGTCTGCGGAGTGGTAGAGTCTCAGACAGCAAGGTCCCAGTAGGTCAGACTGGCACATTGAATTGCGTATCAAATGAAACTGGTGTTCTGGAAAAAGGGTGGAAAGAGGAAGAGGGGTGTTAGCAAGGAGGCTGCTCAGGCCAGGAGGGTGGGCCACTGAAAAACAACAAGGGGAAAAATAGGATTGATGATTTGCAGGACACCTAGGGTATTTCTTTCAGGGGATATTACTTCCACTTTTAACCAGGAACAAGGGCTGCTAGAAAAAAAAGCGGCAGGAGCTGACAGCTTTGTGCTGATCAAAGGGCCGGAGCATTGAATGCCTGCCTTTGCTAGCTATTTATTAGAGAGAGAGAAGGGCTCCTTTGCCATTCTACTTGGGAGAGAAGGGATTAAAGATCAAAAAAAGAGGGGGACTGGCCTGACTTCTTTGTTCAGAAAATATTTCTCTCTTTTTATTTTTTTTTGTGTGCCATGCTGTCCACTATAAGACAAAAACACCCTTTCTTTTTACAGCATCGCTGCTTTTCTTTTCTCAATGAGCAAAATTTCTGGTGATGAACAATTCTAGCAGCATCTTTTTTTTTTTTCTTTAATGCAACGAAGGCCCCCTTTGGGAAACTTGGTTAACTGTCTTTTAGCCTGATTAACCTAGGAAATAAAGTTTAAATGCACTGTTGGGATTCTATTAGGATCATCAGTTCCTATAGATAACAGCAAAAGGTGTTAAAATGCACTTCACTGGTGCAAGTGATCTCATGTTGTAAAAATGATTATTCCCAGCGGAACAGGGAGGGATTAAGGGGCCACGTCTACATCTGGGAAACTCCGTAAGTGTTTTATTAGCATTAATGCATGTATTAATCACACACACACAAAAAGGCCCATCAGGATGGTGGCAAATGGCATGGTGCATTAAACCTACTCTCTTAAGTCGGTGGAATGTGATTGTCTCCACTCTGGGAATGGCAATAAAGCTTTCGGGATGAGATTGGGAATGGCCTGCAGGTATGGCTGTGGAGAATTGTGGCTGAGAAAAGGAAGACTGTTACCAAAATAAGACGCTTCCGTGGCAGAGACGTTGAAGAAGTGTGGGGTAAATGTGGAATACCAGCTCGAATCAGTGGAGCGGCGCTGCGGGTCAGTCTGATCACCGCAGCCCAGCTGCTCAGCTCTGGCTCCCGGCGTGGATGAGGCCGAACGGCTGTGCCAGCCAGGCTGAGGTAGGCACCGACAGCAAGAAACAGGCCCATGAGTGCTGCGGGGTGGGACACCAGCAGCATTTACCACACTTTCATTCCATTTCCATTTGCAGCCCCTGAGCTCTGTTTCAGCTTGAGAGCAACCACAAGCATCCAAACGAAATGCTACCACATATGAGGTGATTTTAAAGCAAGATTTTTTTATAAGGTCTATCACCAGCAGCAGCCTAGCCAACCAAATACATGGTGACAATTTTTAGGGTCCTTACTGACCTCCAGCCTTCAGCACCACCAGCACAAATCTGAGTCCTTGGGTGGAGATCAGGAATGCAACTCGGGAAAAATCCGTCCTCTGTCAGTGCTGGTGTCTCCTTTCAGCTATGCTGGGTTTGTTGATGCTCGCCACACTGGAGTAGCATATTGGAAAGTGTTGGTAAAAACTTCTTTAGCACCATGATAGATGTGATAGTGAGACAAATTACTGACTTTATTGCTAAAAATATGATCGTTCTACATGTTCAAATCCCGTCAAGCAATTGCCTCTCTCGTTACTGTATTAAACACTTCTCCTTCAGTGGGTATTTGGGATATTGTACACATCTATCACCACAGCAGTGACTTTTGTTATTTTGCTCATCAAGATGTCACCTGCCTATCAAGATACCTAGGATAAGTAGGACTGGGAAACTTCACTGAATCATGCACAGGCTTTTTTTCTGCCAGCGGATGTATGACAAGAGGCGCTTACCTTGATTTGGAATAGCAAGATAAGTCAGCTTTGCTGATTGAGAAGTTAAAGGCATTATTATTTGCCTTTAAAAGGATATATTAGTAATTGCTTCACGACATTAAGGGGACAGCTGGACTATTAAATGAGCCAGTCCCTGACAATACAGGACTCTTCTTATTGTAACTAGTGTTTACAAAGGACTTTGAAGATGATTGTGTAAATGTTAAGCAGTGTAGGTATTGTAGTATTTTGAGCATGTTTAGCTAGGACACTTGGCTGCCCTCAAAGCCTGAAAAAAACCTAACTGAGGGCCTAATAAGTAGCCAGGTGACAAAAGAGACTGGAAATAGGGATGCTGGATAAGTGGAAAGCAAATTCTAAACAGGGAGGCACGGAAGAAACTAAAAGCCAAGCCTATAAAAATACAGTGAGGTTTTTAGAAGTGACACCATTATGACAAATGATCAACACTGTTTCAAATACACTGTATTTCTCCACCCATCCCTGAGTAGATCTTAAGTACCCTTCACCGCCTTGGAGTCAGATTTCATGCCAAAACGTCTGTGTTACTAGTTTTGCAAGTGCTACCACTAATTGAAACCACATAATGTTGCAGATCTGAAATAAGGCAGGCAGGGCATCCCTGCTGAAAAGCTACCCAGCAGGACAAACCCTTTGTTCTCTTTTAAAATGAACTAATTCAAGGGAAATGTTGTCTAAATCATTACTTCTGAATGTATGCAGAATTTTCTCCACATACAACCCTTCCCCCCACTATAATTTTCCTGGTTAGCCATCAAAGGACTTTGCTATCCTTGTAAACTGCAAAAATGGTTTGAATATGTACCCTTGTCATTTTGAGGTGTATACGTTTTGCTTTTGCATGGATCTTACATGGCACATGTTGTGATCACCTGTGGGTAGGGCAGGTAATTAGCAGAGTCCAAGTCCTATTTAATTTCATGTCTACCAGAGTAATTTAAACTAGGAGAATTATCACAGCTACACTCAGTCATTTAACTCCCCTCTTTCAAAGCTGTTTTAGTAATTATACACTAGCTGGATGTTTGCAGGAAGCCCTTACCCTGCTTGTTTTCCTGAGCCATGCAAGTGCTCTCCCTTCCCAGCTCCCTTCAGCCCTGTCTGTCTGTCCTTCTGCCCTCCTTTGAGAAATCAGAAAGGATGCAGCTGTCATTATTGTCAATCATAGAATCTAAGACATAGAAAAAATGCTTAAGAAGGCAGGGGGGCATATAATTTCTATTGAGAAAACAGGTTGTTCTCCAATACTTTCAGCAGTACTTTCCCTTCACCTAAAAGGAAAGGGGAAAAGATGGACTTGTGTTATCAAGGCTTGGATTTCCAAGTGGATCACTGTGATATGTGCCCATAAACATCGCTTGATAACTGTTTTGGAAACCCCTAAAAGCCACACTCAGCACTTTTAGGGGAATAATTCATTATATAATTTCATTCCGAGCTTCATCATCATTAAAAATGTTGCTGCTGTAGTTACATACCTTAACACCAGTGGCACAGGTTCTATGGCTTGGCCTGAACCAAAAGTGTCCAAATCAAAGTATGTTCCTTGTCACAGTGAGCGGAAAAACTGCCAGGAGCATGTAGCTGGTGGCATGCAAATAACTTGTTCACTTGCAGTTCCACAATGAAGGCCTCACTCCCTGCGTGCCCCCACTAAACTGGTGCTTCTGGATAGTGACCTGGAGCTTTAGGAAGACTTTCAGGGATGTAAGGACTTACAGAATCCTAGTTTTGTTTTCCCTATGAATAAATATGAAGAAAATAAGTTCACTGTAATGTCAGGATTCCAGAAAAAGATTGCACAGTTTTGCTCTTGAAATTCTGATTGCAAAGGAGTAGACAAATAGGTTAGCACTTGTTTTTCAGTACTCTAAAAGAGCTGGCCTTTGCCAATGCTATTAGTATTCCCAGTTAACTGTATCCTCATTGGACATGCACCACAATTTGAAATGAAATAACCTCAGAAATTCCTACCGGTTTCTGAATCTGCTACAGATTATACACCAAAGATCAGACTTTACCCATTTGTTCAGGCTGGAAAAGATTTTTTGTATGTGTGTTTTCTTGACTAAAAATTCTTATTTAAGTACATCAAATAATTTGGTACTTATGAAAAATTCCTTCTTGACCATTGCTGATCTTGTTTGTGTGTAGGGAAGCACAAACCTCAACAGTTACATCACTTCTAACCTAAACAGCTGGTGGCAGTCTAATTATTTATTTTCTTGAGTCCCTGGCCTTTGGAGACACAGATTTCCAGTCACTGCTTAGTCTTGGAGTAGTGGGAAACCTTTTGTGAAATATGGGCCTTCAGAGGAGGAGGGAGGCATTTCTTCAGAATAAGGAAAGTGTGGATTCTGTTTGAAGATATAATGTATGATTAATGATTCTCTATTCACTGGAAAAGAGCAACTCTCATTAAATGAAAGTGCACCAGGGTAAAATGCAGCCTAGCTGAAAAAAAGAACCAAGTTTAGGAAATTCAAGTGTCAACCTTTTGTTCTGGGCAGGGAAAAGCAAAGTGTACACATATTAGGCTTAGATTTCCAGTGAAGCAGCCAGGTATTTTGTCGCTTTCTATCTGCTATATAGAGGATGGGTCCTGAGCTCTACCAAGGGTGACATGTTGCCTGTCTAGGCTAATGAGTGAGTTATCAAAAGACAAGATTTACGACAGCAGTCAAGGAATTAATGAGCAGAATTATGAGGGCTGAGGAAGCTTTTGCAAATCCCCCCAATAGAGAGAAATCGCTGCTTGAATCATCTTGTGTTGTGAGTTGGGATGGCATCTGCTGCTACGAGGCTAAAAGCGGAATGAATAGACAAAGCGTTTCAGATGTACGAGCTATGCTTAATCACCAAATAATAACAAAGAGGAACTCCGAAACAGCCCTCTCTGAGATCATGCTCAAATTAGCTACACATTCAAGTTTTAGAGCAACGATTTCCTCACTTCTATTTATGGGAAAGCTGTAGTATATATACCAGCCACAGAGCTTGCTCCATCACATGACATGGATGACTTTCTAATTGACTCACCCTCTATATTGCTTCACGCATGGCCCCTCAGGAGCTTTTTTTCACTGTAGTGCTCAATGAAGCTCACTGTAAAGCTCTTCTCAAGAGCACCTCCCGGCCAACTTTTGGGTGTGAAGAGTAAAAAATTTAGCAGAACATTTTGTGGGACCTGAGAAAAATATTTTGTCTGTGAAACTTCAGGTATTAATTATGACTATATCTATCTGCTTACTGTGTTTTCCTGACAAACAGCATCAGAAGAGCTGGAGAAGGGTTTTATGTAGTGTTTTTCATACTAAAATGATCCCAGTAGACATAGGCAAGCTTTGAGTGTTGTCAGAGGCTGTTAGGTGTGCTTACTGGGTAAGCAGAAGAGAGCAGGCAAGTTGTGGTTAAAGAGAATTCACATAAAGTACCAGACAATGAGAACTTATGAGGGGGAGAGTAGGAAAAACTTGGCCATAGACTCAGAACTTATCAGTATATCCCTAACATTTTTCCTCTCCCTCTTTCCTCTCTCACCAAAGTTCCCTCTCAGATTTTGGAATGGAGAGAGTAGCAACTCAAATTTTACTTTATCAGCTCCTTAATGTGCCCTTTACTCATGCAGCCAGGCATAAAATACTGCACTTTGCTGCATACAGGATGAAGTGTTTTAGGAGTATCAGACACCTAAACAATGCAGTTAGGATCACCACAGGATTTTTCAAAGATGAAAGCAGAGGGTACTCAATGGTAACTATGAGCCCTTCTGCATTTTTAGCTCCACACAAGACTGAAAAGTAACAAAGCAGAACCTGCTGTATTTCCTCTTGAGGGTCACTGGCCCAAGAGCCATTTCCAGAGGAGCAGGGCTGGATCCTTCAGGTTGAGAGGAACCTAGAATAGTAATTGCAAGCAGTGGTGCTTCTCTTACTATTTCAGAAGAGGTACCGGGCCCTTTGGAGTTTATATGGTTTACAGCACAACAAGATGTGTCTCCTGGCACTTGTGATAGGAGATGTCCAACATATCCTAACAAGACTGCATCTGAGGCCCCCAGGGAACATTGTGTTAGTGACCCACATTTACATTCTGGGCATTAATAAAAGTAAAGTAAGGCTCCAAAAACCTCAGACCAGCAGCAGTCTTTTAACTCAAATAATGCTCTTTGAGTTGCTGCCTGAACTACCTCTGCCAAATATCTTGAGATTAATTAACTCCATGCTATGGGTCTCTCCTGATGAAGCTGTTCTATTTTGGATGCAGCTCTACCATAGCCATTGAGAAAAAGAGCAATTGGACATTTACCCAACGCACAGAGCAACGAGGTGCCCGCCTCCTGATCAGCAGCAATACTGATAGACAGTCAGACTAATACAGAGTCCTGGCCAGGTACCCTGCTGTTCAGAATCACCAGACCCTGGGGCTTAAAAGGTTCTCAGAAAGTAAAAAGCTCAAAGAGAGTTCTTGTACAACACGCAGGAGTGATGTGGACACTGCTGGATTTTTCACTGCTGAGAAAGAAGAGAACATTTTCTAATTTCTTGCATGTATAAATCATGCCTCTCTGCATTTCCACTACTTGGCTTTAAACAAACACAAACATAATACAAATTGATGCCTGAAAGGGAAAGAATATGCTTTTTAGAAGACTGAGTGAAAACAAATGTCAGTTTTGGGTCAACTGAAACATTTCATTCCACCCAGAAACAATTGTTCACACAAGGCTAAATGAAAGGTGCTAGAACCAAGCCATGGGAGCTATTGCCAGAGCAGAGCAGCCTCTGAGCTCCTCGGTGCTCCGGGGCTGCCTGGCTGGGGCTGCGTGCAGTCACGAAAGGAGAAACACATCTATTTTCAATGGAGTATCCTTTTGCCCTTTTTCTCTTCCTTCCCCACCTCCACTGCAGGTGGCTTCTCCATCATATACCGTCCCAGCCTCCCTCCCTGCTTTGAGCCACAATTAGCACATATTTTCATAATAAAAATAAGCCTCTCCCTCTGTCCTCCCAGCTGTGCTTCCCACCCAAATTCCCACTATGAATCAAGACAAGTACATGTGTTTAAAATAACAAGAAATATGTCTTTCTTCCCTCCCCAGCCTAGCTGCCTTTTTCTGCCCATCACCCCAGCTTCACTGAAATATTTCCTGCAGGGCTCCAGAGTTTCTGATGAGCTGAAGACAATCCAATTTCTGCTTCAATGTTTTCAGAGCAACACATGACCAGGACACTGAGCAATAATATCAGGAGTCTCTGTCACACATGTTTAAGCCAGTCAGATGAAATAGACACAGAAGGACAAGGCAAGATGGATGGACTGACAAAAGGCCACTGAAGAGCACTCTGGTTTGGACATTAACTACAGTGGAGAGCATAGAAGTATGGATGGGAGGAACATCATCTTCCCTGGGCAGATTTGCATATATTGTGCTAGCTAGATTAAAAAATACATGCCAAGGAAACTTACCCATGCAGGACTCCTGCCACTATTCCATTGGAAAATGAGAGGCTTTCCATAGGTTGACACGGCATGTCCAGCAACTCTTCCCTGATATGTAAGTGCGTGGGTTGGAAATAGCATGACATTTTTTCCACTATTTGAATAGTTGTCATGTTCAATGTCCTTCTCCACGCCTCAGTGCAGTTTCCCTGGAACACAATTGAATGAGAACCTATTGAATATCTTAAGACACTCCAGAACAAACTCATTTGGGTTTACAGGTTATCAATAAAAACACTGGAAATTTTTGAATTATGTATATTTTTTGAGAGAGGTTTCTGTTCTCTTTCTTTACGGTGTTGGATGACTTCCAAGTCAAACAGTATGGTACCACGTCTTGAAATCTGCCCTAGGCTTTTTCAAACCAAAACCTTCAACATCTGAGCTTTCATTCAGCCTTCAGCTCACTGCTCCATGTGATCAACTGAAACAGAGTTTTCAATCTTACTTCCCATGGCCTTCTAATGGCAACTTGCTAGCTACCCTAAAGATGAATTATGTTCTAGCCTAGTTAGTTGCAAAGTCCAAAACTAGACTTATTTAGGCTTCTTCGGGCTGCAGTGGTGAGGGCAATAAGCCCACATAGGTGGGCACCACCTCTGTACACTGAACAATTCATGACCCGGCTCCTAGTTCTCCATTACATGGCCTCACAGCCTGCCCACCATCTTTCATGCCTCCACATCTACCAAAAAGTTCATTAGGATAAGGACAGTTTGCTCCATAAAAAGGAGCAGTGGATGGTTTGCAAATATGCTAGGGATCTGCATTTCCTGTGTATGCTGGGTTCTCACTCCAGAGGGGTGAAGCTGGAGAACATCCTTGTTTCAGGCTCAGTCTCCATCTGCAGCAGCCTTTGATGGAGAACAACATGCAAGTGTCTCCCCCAGCACAGCTCTCCCTGGCACAGACCACAGCCTGTTTCAAAACCAGCCACTATGGATTTAGGTTTCCATCTAAAACCACTGTATCTTATCTGCTCATTAACAGAGGCCAGAACAGCTTTTCAACCCACAGCATGGTCAATTTCTTCCTTCATTCCCACCACAAGTTGAAACACACTTTTATTCTTCCCAAA
Organism: Coracias cyanogaster; assembly: GCA_033124195.1. Lineage (NCBI taxonomy): Eukaryota > Metazoa > Chordata > Aves > Coraciiformes > Coraciidae > Coracias > Coracias cyanogaster. Next base: position 30,437 of record JAVSBS010006123.1, read on the forward strand.
ACACAGCCTGGCTCACTGTGACCCTCCATCCTGGGATGATGAGGTGTCTCAGGGAGGACCACCTGCCTTTCAGCTCAGGTTAGTCCCTACCCTGCTGTGCACATCAGACGGCCTGGGGACAGCGCTCAGCAGCCAAGCGGGAGCCAAGAGCAGAGGGGCAGATTGGTGAGTGGCCTGTGGCCAGGACATGGCGAGCAGGATGGGCTTGAATGCAGAGGGGGAAGGGATTGTGGGTGCTCTATAGCAGTGCAGGGACCATATGCTCAGGGTCAGCCCTGCATGATTTGGAGTAAGACAGTTAATAGATCCTTTATTGCAGCCAATATTCTGTACTGTTTGCATCAAACAGATTTTGTTCTCCTACAGCTCCTTTGGAAGGAAACCCTGCCCTGCCCCTTCTATGTCAGGCACAAGGTGATGCCTTAAAGGAGGATGAACATCTTCACAAACTATCTTCACCCTGATGCTGTGAAGAACCTTTGGTGATGGGAGTGATGCAGCAAAGGGGATGGTAAGGGATCTGAGGCTTCAGAGTACTTGGTCAGCATTTTCTGGGAGCAGGGCTCTGCAGGTACTACTGCCTTTCCACTGGCCTTCAGGCATGCTGGAGCACAAAGACTTAGGTAGAACTTCTCGATAAGCCTGTAGACATGAGAGTGACTTGCACCAAATGACCATGAGAAAAACCACTCCTGTTCATGCTATAGTTATATCTGGTAAAACTTCTTGGAGAAGACACTTTTTTTTCTTTTCTGCTTAAAAAAGGAACGGTTTGCCTGCATTAATTCTAGCCACAGAATGTACTTTGGAAAGATAGAATTCAAGTAATATAATTATTTTCCATGTCTCTGTGGTGTATTGCTTGGGCAATGCTAAAACGCTGTACAAGCATGGCCAGGTTAAAAAAAAAAAAGGGTGAATGGACTCATTTACAGAGAGCAGGATGGTGCAGACTTTCTGCTGGGGTACTCGGGCAGGGGAGAAGGGATTAATGTCTCTGCATTGTTAAGCTTTGGTGTGCCTGTCATAACCTTCCACCAGCTTTTGCGTTTACTCATGAAAACCTGGTTACCAGATGGCATTTTTTGGCCTTGCTTGTGCTTCTGAGGCACCCTCGCATCATCCGGTACTCTAGCCAGGACTCCTTGGTGTGTTGTTATACCGTAAGAAGTGTGAGTCTGGCACCTTTCATTAGCAAACCATGCAATAAATAGCACGAGATCCCCAGGAACAAGCTGGTGCTGTTTTAATGCTCATTTAAGTCTAGCATTTTTCTGGCCAATCTTCTCCAGATTTTAATTTATACCATAATTTCATATTTCTATTTTTGGTTCTGAAAACTTGTTTTCTTTTTACCTTCCTGCATCAAGAAAAGCAGGCATAAAAGCTTTAATCAACTATATTTCTCTCCCGTTCACTTTCTGCCTTTATAATTCTAACACAAGTATTGATTGGAATTAACCCCTGAATTTACTGGTATCAATAAAAAGCAAATTGGTCCAAATATATTTCCCATCTTCTTCCAAGTATTTACTTCCTGCAGTGGTTTTTGGTACTCTGCCTCACCCCAGTGATGCTTGTCAATATTTTTGGCTTTTAACACACATTGTACAAAAATATTCAGCAAAACTAATTTCCAAAAGCAGAATTTTCCCCCCATAAGACTTTATGAAGCAACTCCAGAGGTGAAGAAGTTATGGCATTTCATCATCAGTTGAGCAATCATCCTCACATACTACAGAGAGCTAAATTTGAGTTCTATTTATATTCTTATATCTTCTATTCTGTTAAGTTTGGGGCAACACTTTACAGCCCTGGCTGCTGCTGTGAGCTATGTCCTTCATCTCCCAGCCAGCTGAAGTACCTGTGGTGGCTTCCTCCAGCCTTAGGCAATGCAGAACCGTGGCTAGAGTTGTTTTTAACAGTTCTGGGGAACAATCACATCTATTAAAAGTTCCAGAAGCTCTTTTAACAGATGCAGCTGGTAAACCCTTGACCATGAGGTTTTACCTGCCAAGATTGGCATGAAAATCCCAAGGTGAAAAAAGCAGTTTAGCCCTTCAGCCTCAGGTCCCTGAAGGAAACCACTGCAGAGCCTTCAAGATCCATGCCTCCGTGTAGGATGAACTGAAGGACACCTTTAGACCTGACGTTTTGCGGGTGCTCAGACCAGGTGGTGACTCCTGAGCTGACTGTAGCCATGTAGACAGGCCCTGGGCCCCCACTGCCCTTCCAGCTCCTCCTGCATAGGTCGCTCCTTTGGAGCTGGACCAGGACTGCTGCAAACGCTGGCTGTGCTGACAAAGCCTGGGTATGGGGCATGGACTCTGCGGTGCAAAAACCCCTCAACAGGATCTTCTTTGGGTTATTCCATGGCTGATTTTTGTTACCTAATATTAAAGGTATAAAAGGAAAATTTGTGGTTGTTTGCCTGCATGTATGAGGGAGAACCTTGACACCTTGCTGCTGTGAGCTGTGTTGTCTCTTGCCATAAACCTCTCCAGACAGAGCCTGGTGCAAATTACATGAACTGTGCACTTCCACACACAGCGGCTTCTGAGCTGAATCCATTTTCCATAGCTAAAGCTGGAGGACCTCAAAGTATGGTTGGTTACAAAAGTTTAGGACTCCACAGTTCCCTGTAGCAGTGCCTTCAAGTAATGGTTTTGCTCAAGCTTGAAAGATCTTGCAGTTAAATTGCAGATAGATACCCAAGGACAAAGCAGTGAACCTCTGAGCACCAGCAGCCATGCAGTCACAGCATTTCCGTAACGCTATCGCTTGCTTAGGATTCCTAGAGGACGGGGTTCTGCCACAAAGACGTCATCTGTGCCTGAATATTTGTTTTTCTCTTTTCGTAATCTAAAGTAGAACGCAGGAGAAGGGTAAATACCCTCCTGAAATACATGGCGGTACGAAGCCAGTTCTTGTGAGGAGGAATCACACATGTGGTCTTTTTTCTCTCTCATCAGATAGTTCAGTGCCACCTTTTCTTTTTTTTGCACTGAATGCGTAATCAATTCTTAATCTGTGGCACTTTTTAGGTGGTTTAGACCAAGAGGTTCTTACAGACAGCATGCAGGAGTAGCCCAGTGCTAAATAAGAAAGATGTCAGATGTCTATGTTGATGCACTGGCCATATAAGAGGCTTCCTGCAGATCTCCTTTGTCAGCTGCTTCTCAGGTCTGGCAGGTGGGCTCTGCAGTGACAGACCAGTGTCCCACTGGTATGTTTGCCCAGTCCTTTGTCTGGTGAGAGGGCAGCGGGGTTTGGGCATCAGCAGGGCCTGATGGGAACACCAGTGCTCACAGCTGAAACCAAAAGACATATTGTTGTGTCCGGAGACCCTGTACTAAGGAAGTAGCTTCTGGTTGTGTTGTTCTCTGTGCAGCAGAGGAGAGGTTTCCGTTGTTTGTTGGGTTTGTGAATTTTCACAATTAATAGCAATCAATAAATCTGTCATCTCGAATTGGTCAGGAAACCATCAGAGCTGCCTTAACTGCATTCTCCAAAACCAGTGACCTTAGCCCAGGCCTGACGAGACACTCCCACTGCTGGTGACCATCACTCAGACAAGCAGGGAGGAAGCTGTGTGGCCAGGCGCTGGGCTGAACCCCGAACGTGCTACAAGCCTCAGCACAGCAGCCCTCACACTTCGCCTCTCTTGGCAGCCTCTGAGCCAGAGCCTTGTAGCCCTTGATCTAATTTATGGTGGGGAGCGCCTTGTTGTGCTGCCTTTGCAGCAAGAGATGCAAGAGCCTGCTTTGCTGAAGGCACATGCACACACCTCTCATTTAGAGCTGTAGCAAAAGAGAAAATCTTCTCTTGCTGAACTTAATGGGGGGTTTACCACTGACGTCAGTGGGGCCAAGCTCCCACCCCTTTTCCAAGCAAGACTGAGACATGGAGGTCGGGTGACTGCCAGAACTGCAACCACCAGGACAGACACACAGTAGGCGGCCATGTAAATCTTTGGTGTAACAGGATCAATGAGCAGTCTTATGAGTATACATTTATTTATAAACATCACCAGAGCTTATGAGTCCTAGGAAAGTGCTGCAAAGCTCCCACTCCTCGTTATATAGAGGTACATAAATTTGCCATGCATAGTAAATACACTCAGGGCGATTTCTTTTACAACCTCTTTGACCGTTAGCTCTAAGCAAGCATGCAAACAAAAGCCTCACAACCACACGTGGAGAAACAAGTTGTGAGTAGCATTTAAACCACCTGTCCAGGGAGCTACTTCGGGCCCACGGGATGTGCCAGCAATGGAAAGGTCAGACTGAAGATGCTGGCACAGGGAAAGGCAGGGTCAGGTCTTCTCACAGAGCACAACCACACTAATACCTTGACCCTCAGGCTCCCCTGTCAGCCTGAGTGCTGGGACTGCTGCTCAGCAGAAGTTGTCCCTTCTGTCTGAGGGTCTGATGAGCCATTTGCACTGCTGGACTGGGGGTCATCTGGTGAGGTGGAAGGAGTGAGGTGTACTCAGCTCGTAGAGCAGAAAACGTGGGGGCAGAAAGAGCTGGAGGACACCTGCTCCAACAGCTCTGGTGATATCACAAAACTGGCAACTCTGAGATGCCCTTGGGGAGTGCACGGACCCCACACAGACAGGACTCTTCACAAGCAAGACAACCAAGTACGGGGCCTGGAGAGCCCACATTCAGGCAGCAAACAGGAGAGAAATAACCAGATAGTGGGAGTTCTGAGAAAGTTCTAAAGTCATTTCTCATGGCTAACCTGTTGAGGAGCGGCCCTCAATGGCACACACCAGGACAGACGCACGGGCTAACACTTCCCTGTTAGCTTCCAGGGAAGGGCTCTTCCCAAAGAGTCCTGGACTGCCTTAAGTGGCATGTGGATGATATAATCAGCTGAGGCCCGATGTCTTTTCAGGAAAAAATGATCAATAAATCAGAGAGAGAACACACCTGGCAGACGCATCAGCAAATATCAGAAGTCTTTCCCCATAACCAGACCTTTTCTAATGTCGAAACAAAAATGGGCAGAAATTTCTGACTAAATATACTTCCATGGATTGTCTGCATTGTCAAAGGATAAAAGTTTCTGATGAATTATTCAACAAGTTTTACATGTGAGTATTCCTTTGGTGCAGATCACTTCCAACCAGAGAGAGAAAAGGAAAAAAAGCATGACTCAAAAAAAGTTATTTTTTCTTTCCAATTTAAAATAGACAAATGCAACAGTTCTGTTTGGAGATATTTTCCAAAGACCATATTTTGTGTGTTCCAGAGAGGAGCAAAAAGAATTTGAGACCTTTAAAGATATTACAGAATGGGACTGTTGCTCTCTGGCCAATTATATTAAGCAGGCTTGAAGATACAAGAAATGGCCTCAGAAATGAGAGATGTAAAGAAAAAGCGGGGCACAGGGAGCTGAGAAACATTCCTATTTAGATGAATAAACTTATGTTTAATTCAGGAAAACAATGGTCTGCTGTCATCTCTCTGATTCCAACGACAGTAGTATCTTAAGGACAACACATAAGATCTTTGGAATGGAATAATCTTTGACAAGCAAGAACCCACCCATAGAGCATCTAATAATATCACTGCAGAGAGATGGGGCATTAATTTTCAAGTTGCCTTTATCTCTCTCCAAATAGCTGTGCAGATGCATAGCCCAACCTCGCAGCTTTGCAAGCATTAACACTTGTGAATAGTTGATAAATTCTGCAAAAGCCAATGTCTCTCCTAGATGTGCAATAAATAGAGGCTGGAATTCGATTAATAGTACAGTTTGGCTGTCTAACGCTGAAAGCCAGAGGCTTCTAAATGGAAAAAAACTGTGAGATGGTCCCTTTTAAATATTTTCATGATTCTGAAAAGAACTTTCATGCTGTTTCTGCAGCTCATGAAAAGGTTATTTCTGGAGGAGTTATCATCACCTACTTCGCCATCTGGCCAGCCCGTCGGTATTGGCTGGCCTTTAAAAGAAGGCATCAAAATCAATGAAGGAAGTGGCAATGATTGTTAGTGGGATTTCCCAATTTAAATAGATGGAAAGGAGCCGAATACAGGGCGGTGATCAGGGTGGATGACAGGCTGGCTGCCTTTCCTTCCATGCTTCCTGAAGCTGCTGTATGGGCTAGTGAGGCTGAAAGCCCCTTGGGACCCAGGATGCCTCTTGCTAATATCTGTAAAGTCCTTGTCACATTTTCAGCTCTGTGTTACTCCTAAAGCCAAGTTGCAGATTCCAGTGGTGTACAGAAAACAAAATGCTCATGAAGCCCAAACACAGCACCTGTCTGCTCCATCCTGTCTAGACAGTGTGTCCCTGTGCTTGTTTGCACAGCAGAGAATCCCTGATCCACAGGTGACAGCCCCTGCAATTGTCCACGCTGCCAATTAAAGCCATTTACTGTGGATCCTCTGAGGGAAAGAAGCAGGGAGGCCCTGTCAGTGTGCGATATGGTACCGAGGGATAGATAGAGATATGCAGGATGAATTTATTTTTGTTAACAGTCAGAGAAATAATGCCAGTTATTCTAACTCACCCTTGGAGTTCCCGCTCTGAAGGAATGTGCTAAATGCTACGCGTTTCTCATGTGTCTATTTGAATATGAAGATTCAACAGTGTGAGACTACATCTGTTCCGAAAAAAAGATCAGTGCTTGGCATCTTGGTGTGCACTGCGCTGCAGTTCATCAGAGCCCTTGCAATGCAGCTAAGATCTAAATTTTTAATATTGGTGAGCAGTGCCTCCATTCTCTGGTTGTGAGCCTAAATTGCTGTACAGATGTTGGATGTTCTGGGAGTGAGTGCTCCGTGCTGCCTTGAAAAGCCTTACATGAAAAATCCAATATTATTTTGGGAGGCGCTCCAGAATTATCAATTGCCTAAATACATGAATATTTCAAGTGCTCCTGAAGATAATAGTGCTTGAAAGCCTCATGCAATAATACTCTGAGATGGTGTAGAGCTTACTTCCCATTATACCTCCTTCAGCGTTGATTAAATATTATTTGCTACTACTTCCAGAGTTCATGAGAGGCTGTACAAGACTTTAAAATATCTTGAATGTGGAGCTGCTTAGCCAAGTCAGAAGCCCCATGGCTCTGTTTGAATATATAGTAAGTTCAGATGTTTTTCAAAGGCAGAAAAAAGCAGCATGCTATTTTTTCCATGGGTTCAAATTTTGCAAGTCATTCCAATACTTTTAGATAATGAAGCTGGAATAGCCTGAACAAGTGCAATAAGCAGTGTCTAGCAACACAGAATTAAATTAGAGAGTACACGGAAATGGCTTCATTTGATCATGAAAACCTCGGTTAAATAAATAAACTCCCTAAGGCCTCTAACTTAACACCAAACAAGAGAGGCAGGTGCTGATAACGTCAGGCAGAGCTTTTCATAACTGTCTTCCCTTTTGGGTTGCAAGGGATGCAGCAACCTCTCAGTGCAACGCCTGAGGCCTGCCCTGTTCAGCCACATCCATTCCCCAGCGCGAGCCATCGAAAACTGGCAAGTCTAAGCTGGTTGGCTGGGCTGTCCCACTGTTCATGGCCAAGGGGCCCACATGTCCAGCGTCCAAGAGAAGGTGCAATGAATAGCCCTTTGGAGGGGCTACAGTTATTTGAGACAAATCTCTCCCTAGATTTGCTAAAACAATGGAACATAATTCAACTTTAACACAAGCAGCCCCTTTGTAGGACACACATTTCTATTACTGTATTTCTGTTTTATTAAGTCAGTCCTGCACATGTACATCAGCGCCTGGTAGAGCCTGTGTTGCTGAATTCACCCCCAAACTCACAATTCTCATCACTTTTAGAAGTCGTTTGTGTTTGACGTTTTTTAAAACAGAGGTTTCAAAGCTGTGGCACAAAGAATTTGTGGAAACAATATTTTAAACCAGCACATCTGAGGATCTGCCTCATAAACGCTTTAATATGTAAAAAGTACTGTGTGACACCTCTGATGAATAGCAACCGAGCAGCACAGCTTGACTTTCAAATATTCATAATCAATTCATTAAATAAGGAATGAATGGAAAAAAATTATGATCACAGATATCCCACAAACAGAAGGGAAAGCTAAATGACAATTTTGATGCGTCCTCTGAATATTTTCATGAGAAAACCCTATTAATATTTAATGCATGTATTACCTTTTGCAGTCAGCTCTAATTTAAGAGAATTTCATTCTCCATGGAAGGTCTACTAATAGAATACTAATGCTACTGATAGTTGCTTGCCATACTTGGGGAGGCAGGAGTTAATATTGGCAACGTCTGTGTCTAGAGATGTTATTCTTAACACTGAATTAGAGAATGTCGTAGCCATGTAAATTTATAAACTAGCACAATAGAAAAGGCAGCAGAGTGTCAGAGAGAGCTATTTAATCTATCTACCCTAGTACATAGTCTCACAGATGGTGAACAACCCCGGCTTTGAGCAGGAAGGTACTAGAGGAGAGCATATCCCTGGAATGGCAAACACTGGGCTGACAGCAAAGTCAGCACACCACATTTCTGAGTAGCCAAAGACCTGCCTTGGCCCTCTTGCTGCCTTCCCAGCTCTGTGACCCACGCTGGGGTGGAAGGTGCTGTCCCCTTCCTTTGTGCATCCCATGGGCTACTGAGTCATCCCTGCCAAGGGTCTCCAGCCTAGTGAGAAGGGGAACCTTCCCTGACCCAACATGGGGAAGACACCCAGCCCCCCTCCTTTCAGGGCTGACACTTCTGAGCCTTGCTAGCTCCCAGGCCCTCCAGAAAATTGGCTTTCAGGAGCTTAATTGCCTTCAGCCATATGTTTCAAGAGCAGATACTTGCCCCCTTGGACTGCTTTATGTCGATCCAGTTCAACAGTACCTCATGCTTGGGAACACCCTCATAACCACACCTTTGGAAAACAAAGCAAAGCACGAGCAGGATTTGATGCAATCACTTGATGTGAGGAGATATTTTATTCTATTTCATACCATTGCTTTGCAGCTTATTCTTTTACTTCCAAAAAAATAAAAAACATTTACAGTTACCAAAAAGTCCACAAAGAAAGGTCACAGCCACATGTTCATGTGCTGATACAATATATGCAATTAAAAGCACTGGAGGCTTAATGAGTACACTAAAAAAAGGCTATTTTACCTGTGTGACGCCAAAGGTCTTCCTGACATCTATGAAAATGACTTTAAGAAACACTTGTGTGCAAGCTTGTTTAAAGAAGTTTAAAACCAAACCTCTATACGATGGTATAAGTGATGGTCCTAGGACAATACAACTGCGAAGATAGATCTAACTGGAGGGGAAAACACCAGCCAAAAGGGAATAAGAAAGATCTTGAAATATTTGAGCACAAAAGAACATATAACCACGCTTGTTGCACCAGTGTACCCAAGACTGCATTGAGCTGAAAGTGCTGCTTTTTAGCCAAACCCTTGTTAAGTTTCCTTGCTAAGTCTGGTTTACCAAACAGGATAAGCTGAACAAATTTCACGTAGATGAAAAAAAATAAATAAAATGAATGGGCTCTACTTTCTGTTGGGGTTCAGATGAACCACCTCAATTAATTCCTTACCCACGGCGCCTCTGTCCGATGCCAGCCAAGCCTGAGAGGGAGACAGGCCAATGCCTTAGCAGACAACAAAACCTCTTTTCTTAAGACATTTCTTCTCACACTAGAAAAAAACACAGCTAGTTTTTCTTTCATCATATATTTAAAATAAACCTTTTGTGCTTCCTGGGGCAAATGCTGCCTCCAAAGCTGTTTCCCCAGGAGTGGGATCAGGTGGTCGTGCTGTGTGAGGGCACGGAGTGGAGGCAGGGAGCAGGGCTGGGCTCTGGCGCGGGCTCAGCAATGCCTGTTGCGAGTGGCAGGTTGCAAGGCTGGGAGCTGGCACCCCGACCGAGCTGGTGCGGGTGGGCAGCCCCTACCCTGTGCAGCACTGAGTCCACAAACCCACGTAGGAGCAGAAGCTCCCACCTCCCACCAGCTTCCTACCGGTAGGTTCAGTCCTGAACTGGGAAGGAAAAATCACATTCTGGCTGAGCAGCACTAAGAAGTTCCCAGAATCTGCTCTAAAGCACAGAAAGGGGGTTTATGCTTTATGTCATCTACCAGCCTCCCACCTTTGTGCAGATATATGGACACAGGGTGGTGCTAAACCATTGCTGGGGCAGAATGTGCTGGGAAAGCAATAATCCCACCTCGGAGGCAGGCAGAGAGGTCGCCTACAACCTGAATCCCAGAGGATTTGGGCATTCTCTTACTTTTAACCTCACTCTAATGCTTTTCAGGCATGAGAGCGTAACAAGTCCATGCAGTGAGGGTTAATCCAGGTGTCTGTGCATCTGCCGGGCTGACAGTGCTAAACCTTCTTAAGGCTGCTGTGTGCAACTGATCTTAAATCTGAAGAACTACCAAGTTACAGCCGCTGCCACTTCTGTTTACATCAGTTTAGATGTACAGGAGGCACATGTACAAACTGTAGAGCATTTTGAGAGAGCCTTGGGGTGTTGCCTTTCTTCCTCAGACTAAATGCCAGCAAACTCCTCTGGAACTGAGAGAGGTTTTCACAGTGTTGCCGTGTTTAAGTACACCCACTTTGCCTAGTTTGGGTCACATCCAGATGTGAACAACGTCCTGAGAAAGTAAGTTGCCAAACAGGCATTTTGTGGCATGAAGCTCCCTTACAGAGCTGTGATCTTTGTGCACATGATACTGCCTGTGAGGGATGGACAGTAGTGGCTGCAGCAAGAGCACGTTGCTTGCTGAGGAAAAGGAGACTTTCTGCACAGCATTTTGGGCGATGACACTGAGCACATTATTCGTAGTGCTACACAGACATTGCCCCTGAGAGCTGAGCCTTTCTCTCCCCTCTTTCTGGAACACAAGAAGTGCTCTACTGAGAGCAGGAAAACAAATTAGGTCGTTGACCTTTCCCATGACCTTGACACAAATTCCAGTTTGCATTGACCAGCAGAGCGCCTGCTTGAATGGGACCTGTCCTCTCCTCTTTCTCACCATGCCTCACCCATTTCAGAGTGGCAGAAACAGAATAGAAAACCAAAGTTCAGATAAAAAGGAAGATTTTTTTCATAACAAAACCCTCTTGGGGCCTCCCTGCCTTCATAATTTAAGGAAACTAAGTTATTTCATTCTAATTCTGATATTTAGCAATGTTGACAGCTCTAATACATTGTAGAACCTTCAGATCATATTGTTGAGCCAACTCACTCTTACAAATTAAGCTGAAAAAAGACAGATGCCATAACTCGTCAGGCTGATAGGTAATGACAGTTGTGCTTGCATTTAAACCCAAACTGTGTTTTGCCCCTTCTTGTGCTGTGCTCTCTAGTCAGACAGCACCCAAACATTTTCATAGCAAGAATTGCATCTTAACAGTTTGTTTTATGAGCCACCTCTTCTGTCACAAGAGACCAGCATGGGTCACTTCTCCCTCTTGGCTAACTACCAGTAGTACAGCAACTACCATTGTTTATATCAAGTTCCTTATAATCAAAAACATATTTATGTGTATGTCTTCTGAAGTGTATGGCTGTGTGTGCAAGCAAGCACTCAGTTATGCCCAGAGCTTTGCAATCATTTAGACTGGGGTCTGCGAGGTCCAGGGCACAGGCAACTATGTAGGCAGCAGAAGGATTTGCTTTCTCTGGCTCTTTAGAAACTGTGTGTAAGATTTCTGCAACTGGGCAATCTCCTGCACACTCCCCGAGCAGCTCTTGTTCTAGGCTGGGAGTAAATAAATGTGTAGAGGGCTTTTCCCAGGAGTAGGTATTACACCAGTGCTAATGAAGGGATAAGTCCCATTTAGCTCCACTCCTCCCCTAATGAATCCATGCTTTTGTAGGTTTGCCCAGACTTCATGCCAGTGATTGCTCCTTCACCAGGAAACGAGCTTGAAAGGAACTGGGAGTATGCTCTAGGGTCATTAGCTGAGGAGAAGAAAAAGTTTGTAGCTAATCGTAATGCAGTTGAATCAGCAGAAGTGCAGGGTCCAGACCCATGTGCACAGCCACATCTTTCAACACTCTGCAGGCTACCAGTTGGTTTTGGATCACAATTTGAATGTGTGTGATGACCAAGTGTTTTCCAAAGCACTCATCACAAGCCTAATTTGGTCTCCCGTAAGTCAATAACGAATTCTTGGATTTCTGTCAACTGAAGCAAAGCTAAGCCAACGCTAAACAGTTTTGAAAAACTCACTCAAAAATCTTATGCAGCCATTCAGTCCCGATTAGGGGCCCGTCCGTGTGCAATCGTGGGCAGCACGGATCCGCAGCTCCAGCGTGCAGGGGCTCGGCACAAACAGCACAGAGTGGTTTCCCTGCTGTGAGCAGAATGGACTTGTCCCTGATCCTTCTGCAAACAGGCTCTAGATTTCTTTGCAGGAGGAGTTCAACTGTGTGCCCAGCACATTATAGAACCATCACACTCATATTTTTTGCAGAGGGAGAGGGGGCAAAAATGAAACATTTTTTGTCGTTAGGTGACTTTTCTTGGTTTTGAAGACAACTTTTCATCTAAGAATGAAGGCTCTAGCTCACAGGAAAGCTTTGTGCTTTGTTCAAGATTATCTTGAAAGTTACTCTGTATTTTGTTGCTCTAAATAATTATGCCAGCTGCAAACCATAAAGATTAAATATATGATCCTAGCCTGAGCAGAAGGCTCATCTCCTACAAAGGGAGAGCAGCCAAAGACTACATCAACTGAAGGAGGGATTTTGGTATTGCTCCTCAGTTTTGTAAAGGAGGTGTTCGTGTACAGTCCTGGCAGCAAGACAGAAGAGGAAGGATGATGCAGTCATGCTCTGCCATGGGAGTTCTAGATGAATTGCATGATTTATCAGATTTTTTTTAAGTACAGGAAAGGAAAACGTGGTTAGAAGGATGTTGGAAATCAGACAAGCAACATTTTACAGAAGGGTTGATGACTTTTTCAAATTACTTCAGTAGAAATCATCACAGCTATTAATATTCAATAGCCAAGTAAGAGCTCTTCAGAAATAACGAGACAAAGCAGGAGAAGGCAATTGTATGTTTAAAGTGGAAATTACTTATCGGACTGTAAGTTGTTCCTGGGGACCTGCACCCTTCTCCTTGGTGACCAACATTCAATTTCTCATCTGCAAGTCTCCCCAAACATTTTCACATGAGCTGGCTTGTCTCAGGGGCTCTCTGGCCACCCAGGAGGAGAGCTCTGGATTTCACCTCCCAACCCATTTTCCAGTAGGCAGCAGAAATTTGCTGCTATTCAACATGAGCACTTTCCTCAGCCTTCTTCCTCTGCCACCACGATACCATGCACACTTTGTAAACATTTTCAATCATCATAGCTATAAAAAACTGAAGCTTTAGAGTGACAAAATACTTATTTGTCTCCTTAAGTGCTTGTCTGTAATTCAGTTTAATGATGCTGCACTTTTCCTGTGGTGTCTCATTGCCTAGAGGGTACTTTGTATTGATTAAGTCATTGTGTAGGTCTCGGCAACAACCAACCACAAAAAATGCAGACTGGAAGAGGAAAAACCTTCCTCAGGTGGAAAAACACATTTATCAGAGTAATGAAACTTTTGATTTGGAGAATCACTTAGAAGAAATACAGAAAGAAAGAAATATAGTGCTTAAACAGGAACCTTCATGGGGAGGATGGGGAAATACCCACCCAGTTGATTGTTCTCTGTCCTTTCCTAAATGCACTGACCGGTCCTACATCGGCTAAAAAAATGTCGCTCTATACGCACTCTGTCAAGCCCCCATGAGCGTGTATCATACATGTAACACTTCTCTAAATTCCAGAATAAGGGGGTTTGTGTCCCAGTTGGAGCTATTAACAAATATTAACACAATTCAATGTATTTATTTTCAGAGAAAGTTAAGTTATAGGTAATTAATAACCAAGTGTTAGGTGATAAATGGCAAAAGCGATCCCGTCAAACAGTTTTGCTTATATATTTACTCAATGATCTGAAAAATAGGGCCTATCATTTGTATTGCTATAGCTGAAAGTAAAATACTCAAGGAAACCTGTGAATACTTTAAATGGGCAAGAATTAAGAAATTTCTTCCATTCCAGCTCCAAGTATAAAGAAAACTTTCAGTCCCATGGAATTTTTTCCCAGAGAACAAATTTTCTAATGTACTTAGGGCAGCAATGTAAGAAAAGGTAATGCCAAAAGCACGTAAAGAGCCTCAGCAAGCTATGTGGCCAGCATCAGCAAAGAGCTCCTGGGTTCCCCTTCCTGCAGGGGCCAGAGCCCAGGGGTGGCTGCCAGGTCCCATGGCGAGGGTGGGAGCGCAGCGTCACTGCAGGGATGCAGGAGCCCAGGCAGGGACCCGCCTTGCACAGCTGGGAGGAAGAAATACAGACAACAAGCCCAGGAATAATTCTTCTGGTACTGCCTTTCATGTGCAAGTTTACAGGCGGGTGCTCCCCGCTGAAAAGCAGTGACCATTTCAGCTTTCCCTTCTTTGAAGGGGATTTCTTGAAGCAAGCTGTGACTGACAAATAAAAGTATTCCTCAGATCACACTCCTCTTCCAGAATCCCTGTTAGCCTAGAACTTTCCAACCTTTGACTTTTAGTATAAAATATAAGCCAACAGACAGTTTTGTGATATATTCCCATGAGGGAAGATTACAACTGGCTTTTACGTGACAACAGTCGCTTCTAGGTATCTCTATTTTTTGCCCTTCAAAAGCAGAAATTGTGCTGGAAGACACTATGTAGAAATTCAGGAACTGTGGAAATGTTCTTCTAAGAACTTCATCGCACGAGATGGCACCATGTAGGTCTTAAACCTAAATTTGGGGTTTCTTGACTCCTAAGTATTCCTCGCTGGAAGTAACATTGTGTGCCAATTTACAGCTCTCGTGCTATTAACCACTCAGTTGGTCCAAACTGGAAAATGGTATTTAGAATTCTTTTGGACAATGTCTGAGTTACTGATTTCTTACACCCTAATGAGACGGATGTGCTTTCTGTGCAGTGCAGAGCTACAGACAAGCAAAGCTAATTTGACAGCCACGCCATTTGCTTACTGACATTCATCTGCGACACTTATCACACGGTAATATTTATGAAGAACCACAGAATAAGCAAGGCAAGACCTACAGCTTGAATGCAGTTAGAATTAACTCTGGAGAGGGTTTCCCCAGAGCAGTGGTCCAGCACTAATTGCCTCAGCTGTACAAGGGGAAATACAGTCTTGATTTAAGGCCTGGAATTCTCTTTTTCAGAAGATGCATGAGCCTGGAAATATATTTGTGTTCCTAACTGTAAGCATGTGAATAATCCCATTAGAGAGATTTTGTGACTGGTTTTATGCTTGAAGTTAAAATCACAGTTAAGTGTTCAGAGGATCTGTGCCTAAGGCAGGCATCAATATTGAAAGAAAAAAGCTGGTTAATACACATCAGCTTTTTTTTTGAAGAATGACACTATTTTCTATCTTTTGTTGGAAATTGGAGGATCCAAAAATTCAATTTTGTTTTTAATCAATAATTCATTGCTTTTCTGATGTTTTATATTTTTTCTGGGAAATCACTAGAACTGGGAATTTCTCCCCATGCATTTGGGGATGAGGAGGAATAATCACCATAAAAAAAATTGTTACTGGCCATTGCATGAAAAAAAGAGCAATTTTAGTAGCAGACTTTGCCTCTTTGTTATCCATTTACAGACATTGAAGTCATACTTAAATATATCTATAGCAAACACTTTAAATGAATCAATTAAATAGATTTCTGAAATAAAAGCTACCTTTGTAAGAGCTCCAGAATTTTTGAACGTGTTGCTTCTGTTCAAGCTACTAGCAATAAGTACAACATTTATATAAAAATATTGCATAGAACATTAATACTACAGCACCAGTAAAAGTGCTTGAAATAATTTATGGCAGATAAACAGCACTTCAGGCATTTTCTCTGGCAATCTTTAATAAACCATGATCTCCAGGATCTCTGCAAGTCTTCACAGTATGTGCAATACTCTGTAGTGCTGGAGCTCATCCACCAGAGAATAAGAAGGTTTCCCCACTCCCTGATTCCCAGGCTAAGAATCATAACCAAGATTAAAACTTCACTCCAAAGGGGGTAGCATGAATATGTAAATTCAAGAAAGAATCCAAAATAATCCCATGTAACTGATGTAAATAGTTGAGACACTCAACACGCAGCTTTTCTGGTGACGTTTTCTGTTCACGGTTAAAATCTGGGTCCTGTGCCATACAAGAAATGCCAGTGTCTTCACAGTGCCTGAATCTATCCTGTGCAGCATTCATACATGGGGTAATTACATTTTACTGGGTACACAGTGTGGTGGTGGTGGTGGTGGCTGGAAACAGCCTATGATACTAAAAATACATCAGTCTCAGAGAGGAGCTGCAGGAGGTTTCCTAAAGCCCAGGGCAAAAAGTATCTACGTGTAATGTCATTGGGAAGATTTTCTTCATTCACGTCTTTCACCAGAGAAAATCACAGTGTGGCAGGAGAAAAGGCAGGGCAATCGCTTAGGTAACATGTAGATTCAACAACCCCAGGAAAAGAAGCAACAATCCTATCGTGAACAAATGCCAAGAGAAGCTGCAAATTTGCATCTTGATCATGCAAATCTGTGACCTTCCTGGGCTCTAGTTCTAAGCAATCAAGCTTTGAGTGCAAACAAATATTTTTCTCACCTCCACAGAAGATAAGTCCAGCCTCTATAACAAAACAATAAAGGTAGGCTGAGACTAACATGATCAAATATCCCAGAATAACTACATTTGAAGGTATGATCTGTCTACGTTACAAACCTTCCTGTCAGGAATACCACGCTACCAGGATCTGTTAAGTACTCAGACCCCACCCTTACGTTCTGATGAGAACTGGAAGTCAAGCTACTCACAGAAATTAGTCTCTTTAGACCTTGCAAAAGGATTTTGAAAGCTTATATCTATTGCTGTATTGCCATGTGGGGATGTCATGGCCCTGGGTCCTCAGCCCATGTCCTACAGACTGTCCTCATTTTTAAAGCAAGTTCTGCTGAAGTGGCTGTAACTTCTGCAGGGCTGGGGTTGTTGCAGGTTACGGCAGCACCATGCTCACAGCCCATCAATGATGTTGTCACTAGAAGATGGCTCCTCACTTTTAATCAATGGCATTAGCTGTGCTTTTTTCCTGCCAAGAGTCAGTCAGATGTGGGTTTCTGACACGGAGGAGCAATGGTTATTGGGGTGATATACCTGACCTTAGGCTGCTGCTCTAGGGCATCCTTTGGGGGATTCTCCTTTTCTCTACTGAGTACATAGAGGGCCTTCAAGGACACTCAGTTCTTCGAGGGGCTGCCAATCTACCCACACCAGTCATGCTGGATGATTCCAGCTTGCCTTTGACTGAAGGGAAGCTGTCAAGAAAAGAAGGCCTAAAGCAGAAGACAACTGATGGCACAGGAATGGGAGATGCCATCCCTCCATCCCCTGAGAGCAGCACAACTCAACAATGACCAAAGCCCATTCAGTGGTTTTACTGAGATGCACTGATTTTCACAGAGATGTGCTCAGCTCTGGCTGCCCCAGTACAGCCCTCCCAGCTCATTTCAGGAGGCTGTTTCCATGCTGCAAACCACCTCAGCTTGTTGTCACTGCTCTCCAAGGGGATGGGAAAAAGGGCAGCTCTTCTATGGGAGTGCAGGAAGTTCCTCCTGCCCAAGACCTTTGTGGGCTCCAGGCAAGGTTTGCTCCTAGGCCAGGCACAGAGGAGAATGCCATTCGAGGATGTCTCCCTTAGAGACAGAAACTGCTCAGAAATGGGAGTTCTTAAGAATAAAATGTCTTGGTAGAGTTGGGGGATTATGGCTAAAAGACTCGGTTGATGGTGGATGTTCACAAGGAATCCTGCTGAAGAGACTCATCAGGATCTGGCAAACAATATTCAGACATCTCTAGTGAGAGGTAGCTGCTGCTTATCTCCAGTTTCTTTGAGTTTTTCTGATTTGTGAGATAGATGACAGCACCAACAACTTAATGCTTTTATAAGAAGTGCCCTAGCTTTACTTCGAAGCATCTGACTCCAGAATTTCTGGGGTGGAGAAGTCCAAGAAAGAATTGCATTTGTTTCCCTCTTGCAGAATTTGCTAGGTAATTCTGTTTTTCCTTGGTACATACTGTGCTTGCATCTGGTCAGCATTTCTAGATGCCAATATAATAGAGACCAGACATGTGGGAAGGAAGATGAGTCTGGCTACTGAAGAAACAGATGTGAGTTTAAAAAACACATGGAAGATGTTGTAACTCTAATGATCCTCTGGTCCAAAGGGGATCCAATCCGTGCGTGAAAAATTAGTGTCTGCTTTAATGCTTTTCACCACATAGCTCTAGGACAGTACGCAGAGGAACCTGTGAATCCTGACATGCCTTCTGTGATAGAGGCAGGTTCTCTTTCTGCCTGCTTGGAACACCGAAGCAGGTTCTTCACACAATGTGTGATGCAAGATGCTTAAGGTTTACAAGAATTATGGTATAAGAACAATCCATCAGGGGCTGTAAAATGCATTGGTGATGCTTGTGGCTTGGAAAGTTCCTGATCGGTTTGGTTTTGGAGGCTGGAAGTGTGTGTCACTGCACCGTGCGTGTCCCACTCGCTCTTAGTGAGATTATTGACCACTGTCAGAAATCAAAAATGGGCTAGAGAGACTTTTGGTCTGGTTCAGGACAGTTATTCTGATGTTCTTATTTAAAAAAACCATTGGTCTCAGTGTGATTTTTAGAGGCATCAACAATCAAAACCCTGTCTGGAGTCCATGGCAATTGTGGATATTCAAACCGCCCCAAAAATCAGACTTCAAGCATTTTACTTATTGAGAGTGACAACCAATTTTGAAATTAACAACCAGTCTGAATATTACCACTGCAAATGGCACAGTGTTCTGGCACAGTCCTCTTTTCCAGGAAAACCTTTGGAACACCCTGCAATTTGTGTTCCTAGCAAAGCTGAGAAAGCACAGGCATAAGCAGCACTGCCAGCTTGTGTGATTTGATCATAAACTGACAATGCTTCATGTTTTCTTTAAGGTCAAAGATCCCAGGTTTATGATGAGAATCATGGATTACACATTTGAAAAGGTAAGCGTCTGGTTCTTATGGCTGCAGACAAAGCTTGAAAATCTGAATTCTAGAGTTCATAATGAGAAGACAACAACCTCTACAATCTATATGTTAAAAAAAAACCATACAAGACAAAAGCCTAAGCCAATCTTGTACTTTTTAGGAACCTGCCTCAGACTTTGAATGCTTTGATTTGGCATTAATGCTTAACTTCAGCTTTGCAAAACAGTCTTCATGCTAATGTCTAAGTCTTCATATTTTCCATATGAAATTGGCGGGCTTACATATTTTTTAGGGGCCATAGTTTTATGACTGGTCAATATGGGTTTGCAAAGACTATACGCACAAGTCCTTTCTAACTATGAACAATTCTTTTTTTGCACACATATTCTGGATCATGATCCACTTGTTGGATTTCTATATCTAAAATGAAGGAGACAATCATATTCATTTAAATGAATCATATTTAAATCATATTCATACTGAAAACACGCTGAAGCTGTTGGACCTTTATCAGCACTGCTGGACTTTGGTATCAGCACTGCGCTGAGAGCTCTCACGTTGGGTTCAGAGCAACATGCACCTTCGGCTCCTCTGACTGCCCCCCAAGAGCAAACATCTTATATCTGGAAGAAACTAACATCAACTGTAGTTGATTCTTGCTGCTGACCAAAATGAGAAAAAGATTGAGAAAGGAGAGTACAGAGATTTAAACCTTGCTGGTTTGGCAGGGATAAGGAGACGAGTGCTCTGGTACCTGTCAGCTCCTGCGCGAGTTCAGAGTGCAATTGTGAGGGCTGCTGCTAATCGATTTGTGTATTGGATCCCTTTGTGAGGCTCTGCAAAGCGTTCCTTCTGCCTCCCCATCTGCAGAAGCTGGTTTTCCCTGGATCTCCCCAGGTACGCCCTGCTTTATGGAGGCTTTCTGTCATGCTTGCTATTCATATCGCTGGGAGAGAAAGACAGACAGTTTCTGTTCTGCTCCCTACTCTCTTGAGATAAGCAGTATGTATAAGCAAGCACCTTTTCTCTGACATTTGCTTAAGGCTACAGCAGAAGGGATGACACAAACACAGTCCTCTGAGGACAGGAGTGGAGCGTGGAGGCTGATGACCCTCAGGTACCTCATTTACCAGAAGAATTGTCTCTGGTAAAGACTCTGTGTGCTGAAAGCAGATGACTTGGCAAGTCTGTGTCACAAGGTGAGCTGGTCGTAAAGAGAGTTCAACTAACTACATCCATACCCTTGGCAAGTAACAGACAGGACAATGAAAATGGAGGACTGAAAATAATCCTGAGGATGCTTTGTGTTTTGTAGCTTGCTCTGTGCCCTCTTACAATGCTCAATGCTTCTCTTGAAGACAAGAGACAGTCCCTGATCATCAAAAGCTGCCAGCCCCGTCCAGCTCTGAGCCCAGAGAAGCCCCCTGGGAGCTGGCCAGGCAGCCAGGACATTGCTGCCCTTCCCTGCGAGCACCACCATGGCCACCACTCTGGAGCCTGGACATCCTTCATCCCAAACACAGCTCATTAAATAAACACTGTACAAAGTTATTCTCTTACCAACATGCAATTTTTGTCTGCCTTCCAGCTCCATACTGGAAGATTTCAATAGATACTGATATTTTATGTCAGATTAAAAAAGAGGAAAAGAATGACAGAATAATATTGAAGCTCATCTACAGCATGACTAAATTACAGAATATTTAACTTATGATAACCTTTTATTAGTACATAAAGCGTAGCTTTCATCTAAAATATAGCCCTGTGTTAGCCCCAGCAGAAAACTAACACTTCATTTGATATTTGCTTTTTTTCACAGAGAAAATGAATACTCTGTATAGAACTGTCCTGTCCCTAAAGGGAGACGAAGGCAAGAGAGCGCAGTCAGCACAAATATTTTTGGTGTTTTGTCACCAAAAATTTGAGGGGGTGGAGGAGAAGGAAGAGGGTGGAGGGACCTCCTTTTCCCTGAGTACTCCTGGATATCAGTAGTTCCTGACAAAGCCTAAATGGACATCAGTGGGGAAGAACACAAGTAAGCCTCTAAATAGATTATTTTAAATTTAATTTATTTTCTTTTAAATCTAGTAACTTCACAGTATCATGCTTTCTGAGGTGTGTAGTATGTAGTAGCCAAAAGGTTGTATCTTTACTTGCACCCCAAGTAGCTAGAAGTGCAATAAACTGGATCTGAAGAGAAAGACTGTAGAATAAAATAATTGAGAAATACCGTTAGAAACACCATGTGGCATTTGAATGCCTTCAAGAAGCTCAGAGTTACCAGCCCCAGCTTTAATGGTGAAGGAGGAATTTGCTCTGTCCTTAAACCATCTAAAGTTAATAAGGCCTCACTACCACTTCATGACTGCCCGGTTCTTGAATCTACCACAGGGCTTTCTTGTCTTTGGGACGAGGGGAGAAACCACACCGCCCAACGTGCAGCCCCACGAGGAGCCCACTGCTATCAGCCAGTTCATAAGGTAACTCTAGAAGCCGGGGTTTGTTTCCGTAGCTACAAAACATTACACAAACATTTTGGTTGCAATTTTGTGGCAGTGGTTTCACAGTTATTTGATTAAAATGCAGTGCCGCGCTGCTCGGAGCCTGGGAGTGTCTGATATCAGTGAAAGCTCTTGAGGAGTGCTACAATTTAAAATTACAGCTTACTCTGTTTGAAGGGATATTTTTAGTCTATTTATTCAGAGTATAAATATAGTTCTATACATCACTGGCTTAATGTCTCTCTCTTGAGCTGGTCAGAAAGACACTCTACCCGGCACCAGACAAAGGTCAACAAATGGGTATCTTTTCTTTTTTTTTTTTTTTTTTCTCCTTTCTTTTTTTGTTAAGCAGCATTAAGTGCTTTAGAAAGCAAAGTATCTTGTCAGCAAAGGCTGCATGTCTAACCTCTTTACTGCAGTGACCTACTTATAGGAAATACTCTATTGAAAAGGCCTGTTTCCAAGATCTAGCATTTCAAACAAAAACGTATCTAAAATTAGGTGGAAAGTGTT
>JAVSBS010006123.1:52533-72636 GCA_033124195.1 Coracias cyanogaster
GATAATCGAAAGAATAAAAGGCGAGAGCAGGGAAATGGTGATGAATCACCCTGCAGTCGGGAGGAGTGATGTAGTGCATATTTCTATGAATGGCCTTTCTCTGGCTTTATTATCAACAGCTTCATGAGTTATTTATTCCTGATTATTTGTTTGGGTGTCAGGGGGATATCTGTGCCTGCAAACCCCTGGAAACCAAAGTTTTATGTACATACAAAAGGCACAGTAGCGACAGTGGAGGCAGCCGCATCTCTGCTCAGCTGTTGCCCTTGCCCTTGACCTAGAGGGACCCTCCTTTCCACATGACAACCCAGCAGCATGTACTTGCTCTCTGTGTTAACGTGGCTCTAGGCTTTTCTTGAGCTGGGCTTGCTCGTTGTGCTGAACTGTGACAAATTCTTCAAGGAGCGGTAGGGTTGAGTTGATTTCAGGTTTGATGTGTGCTGGAGGAATGGGGGAAGAGGTAGAATTTCTTCTAATAAATGGCATCTCCTAAATATGTTGCTCTTCCTGTTAGAGCCTACCTCAGTTACTGTAACTTACAGACCTGAGCTGGTAGAAAGGACAACAAAGACTAAGTGGGTTCTGCAGGTCACATCTCAGTGGAGTTCCTACCAGAAAAAGAAAAACAAAACAGAGCCACTTCTGGGTGGTATTTCTCAGCATTGTATTTGGGAGGTACAAAAATCCAGCACCTTCCATACTGTGGGCTGTGGATTGAAATTTGTGCCTGAGGGAAATTTGTGTAATGTCCCTTTGTTGAGGTGGAGGTGACAGGTATGGCTTTTTGAGGTGAATGTCAATGGGTAGAGGAGCTTGGCTGCCCAGAATACAAGGAAAGGTGGTGAGATTTCTGCATTTTCAGAAGAAGACTTGTGACCAGTAGGTACAAAACAGGCACACAGATGCACATCCAGGGACCACCCTGAGAAATTCAGCCTGTTTCTAAGGACAGACATTTATCAAAGTTCATAACAGCTATTCAGGCACAACCTTTTTTAAACATCTTTTTAAGATGTAATTTTGGAGATGATCTTTTTATGACTAGCTTACAACAAATAAGCAACTGGACTGAGATGGACCCAGGTTTCACTGAGGAATATTGTTCTGATTTTTTTTTTTTTTCTTTTCAGTTTTGACTATATATAAACAAAACTCTCCCCCGAGATCATGCACCAGAGAGGCAAGAGAGACTTTACAAAACATTTCAGTCCTGTTCTGTGCTCGCTGTAAGTCTGGGCATGTCGTGTTCTTTGTATATCTCAGTTCTTCACTTAAAGTGTCTGGTGAATCTCTGTCTCATCTACGCAAACTCTGGCTACATTCTTAACACTTAATGTATTGCTCAGATGCTGGTGTGACCAAATAGTAGAACTACCAAAAAAAATAAAGATCAAGTTAGTTTAATCCTTCCTTCATTACCTGACCCTTCTTTTGTTCCCTTATTTACTCTCTCCCTTCCAGAAAATGGAGATTCCTACTTTCTCAGGACTATTAAAATGCAAGGGACGATCTGGAGAAAGATTCCTCTGGGCAGGCTGCGGCGCAGAGGCTGTCGATCGCCAGCTCTGCACTCGCCTGGTGTGTGGAATACATATCGACGTCAAGGGGAGTTCCTCCTGCAGAACAAAGGTGGAACGTGCAAGCAAGCACCGCCGAAAAAAGGGGCTGCTCCTGCTTGGCAGATGGAGAATAAACATGGTCTCCACTGCAGACAGGAGGATGGTGTGATGTTAGCGGTTTTCCTGCTGATTTTTATCTGACCCTAAGGAAGCTATTGAAAAACAAACCCAAAATGCATAGTGTATAAAATAAAAATATTGCGGCAGTTGTTTCAGACTCCAGTGAGGTAGAGGGGAGCCCTAGGAACAGGACGCTCCCTTCTGTGCTGCTTTCATGGCTGTGTGTCCCCTGAGCCCCTGAAATGGCATTTGCGGTGTGTGCAGGCTGACAGGACCCCCCTGAACACCGCAGCCCTCACCACACAACCTGGGAGCTCCAGCGCACAGCCCTTATCCCATTCTGCTCATAAAAGCTGGGTGGGTTTTACCGTGTTCTCAGCCATTAGCTGCCCTTTTTCATTTCTTTGGGAATTATAACAGATATCATAAGGAATTATACACTTTAACCTGGACTTCTACAAATCTGTATGAACCATAGTGCTTAAAAAGAGAACTAAAACTTTTTTAGCCCTTTCCCGATGTGCTTTTGTGCTTTTTAATTTTTGCTAGGTTAAACAGAGATTATTCATGACTATTTATATATAATTTGAAGTCTTAGGACTACATATAGTAGTCTGCATCCTACTCCCCCATGAAAAATAAAATGCCATTTCTTATTTACAGGGCAGAAATACAATAGAGAGATGGCAATGTGATCGCTGCCTAAAATTTCACCTACCCCACAGCAAGGACTGCACCTGGAAAGTGTTTATTCTAGCCAAGGAGACAGCCCTCCCCAAGATACTGTAGGATGTGACTCACGATAATGACTAATAGAAAGTTACTTTGCTCGTAAATCTGGTCTGTCCCTAATGCATTTGTTATTCTTGTTCTTAGAAAAAGACAAAACAATTTGGCAGAGTGTTTTACACAGATATAATACATGTACACGACTGACTCCCCATTGCTGCTGGAAAAGCAAGCCCTTGTAGCATGAGGGTATGCTGGAGGAATTCCTTTTTGGATAACATTTTTGCAATGGCAATTCCAGGTGAGCCATCTAGAGGCAAAAGTGAGATTTTCTTAAGAATACTCCACACTAGTAGTGTGTTGAATTCCTCTCAAGTAAACACTCTAAAAAACTCATAGCATCATCTATACCAAGAGTGGAGAGATTGCCATCTGTTAAATTCATAAACCTCTTACATGCTTTAATTTCCTGTATGCTCATGCTATGAGTTTAACAGTTTCCTCCGCTTTTAAAAATGATTTCTGAGAGTGGTTTGGATTGCTTTATGCTAATGTAGTGTCAAGAAAAGCTTGTATTAATTATAGTAATATACCAATTATATATAGCCTATATTAATGATAAAAGATACCAATTAAAAGAGGAAGCATAGAGTTAAAGAAACTTGGAATATCTTCCTGCTCTTGACTCTGTTTGACACTGGAAAATTCTCTTAACCGGTTTTACCACCCATAAAGCACGGCTCATAATTTTACCATCTTTGTAAAGCACTTTATGATCTTTGGATGAAATACCAAAACACTACAATAAAGATACACTGACAGTAAACACAATGAATGGCCACATTTTGCCTTTACTTCCCTCTTGCTTAATCCTATTAAAATCAGAACTACACGGCGCATAAATCAGAGCAGCGCAAGCAGCCGCCTTCACACTTTGCAGCAGCAGCATCACAGCACAGCTTATGAGAGGAGGGTGTAGCTGCAGCCCCTGGGACTTGGAGCCCCAAATCCAGCTGACATGACCCTGACTTAGAAATTGCTGGTGTCCAGTGCAGCCCCAGCTACAGCAGTTCCTAAGAGCAGACACAGCAGCTCTGCCTTTGTACCAATGGCAGCAATGGGAAACAGAAGTGAAAAACCTTACTTAGCAGCATCCCTGTAAGCCCACACGTGGGCAACTCTGCTACACACAGTCACCCCTGGGAGCTGGAAAGGCATCTCCTGGACTACCACCAAGGCCTGAAAAACCATTTTAAAAAAATCTGTATGAAGCCTGGGCTGTAATCTGTCTTCCATTTAACTTTTCCCTGGAGTATAAAACATGGAACCTACACCAACACACATCAGGCTGGACACACACAGCCTGCGAGCACTAGTGTGATGCTGGTCCACAGAGGGTGGAGACCCTTGATATGGAAGTCATCGTGGCTGGGAAGAAGGATGGGCGTAAGGAACAGGCTGGTGATCTTCTTTCCCTTCCCCAAGTTCACAGAGTGCATTGGGATAGCCACTCTGGGAAAGCATTGTGTTCTTGTCAAAAAAATAAACAAGATAGACGAGGGCAAAGAGCCAACAGAATGATGGTTCCCCCAGGGAGCTGGAATGAACCAGAAAATGACTTCTAGTCTGGAAACCCAGGCATTTCACATAGCATGATGCTGTACAAGGAAGGGGTGCTGAGGATGTACGGACAAAGGTGAAAGGTGGGGGGGCTGCCTGTACATCAGCCCATGAGTGGGTCACTACCCTGTGCTGGGCAGTGACAGCTATCAAAGCCAGGATGTGAGAGCATGTGGAGTCCTGCCCGAGCTCCTGCAAGAGCCCACATTTTACCAGGGCTCCTAGGAACAGGGTGACCGAGGTCACGAGCTCACTGTCTTGGCTGCTGTGGTGGGATCTGGGCGAGGAGCTCTGACCCATGGCTGTCCCTGTCCGTACCTCCGCACTGGCGAGCGGTGGGCAGCCCTCCGCCTGGCTCCCAGCACGCTCCAGATGCACGCTGCTATCTCCCGTGCAAAGGGCCAGTTGGACTCTGGTCCCCATTTGCTTTGGACAGATGTGGTCTCCTGTGGCTTCCCTCTCTGACCCAACATCATAAATGCTTTATAATATATTTGAACAGTTCTTCTTTCACCCTTCTCTTTTGGGAATCACAGAGCGTTTTTGTTAACCATTTAAATAGTGCCAATAATTTCCCTCATGTAGTTGGAGATACCTGTTATCAGCCTAATAAAAGCATTCTCTGCTTTTCCACACAAGCAGGATAAGCCTCGTGTATATATCACAGACACTTATTCAGACAGAATAAATAAATTCCATCCTACAGCTGTTTCCTAGGTAACTGAACAAGGACCACAGCAACAGACTGCACAGCTTGAAGAGTCAAAACAAGCAAACTGCAGCAGCATTTCTTCCTGCCTCCAAACTTTTGATTTGGTGGGGCTACAAATATGATAGAAATGTTTCAAGAATGAAATATGCGTCTGGAAAGTATGCCCCTGTTCTCATGTAGCCAAAACATGGGATCCCAAGAGTCCTGTGATGTATCACTCTGTAAGCCCCTCAGAACAACCTTGCCCACGCTTGGATTCCTGCCAGCGCCCTGGAAAGCAACAGAGAGCAGTCACCAAAAATTGTGTGGTTGTGAGCATTTCTCAGATGTGAAACCCGGGCAAACAGGCTTTGTGTGTAAGCTGAGAGGAAGTCAGCCCAGTGCAAGGAACTGGGGAAACTCCCACTCTCTTCAAGCAACACAAGGGCACCCTGTCCTTAACAAACTGGAAGGTCCTGGATGATGGAACCATGTTGCTGATGCAAGCTGTGAATAAAATTTTTTCCTAAGTTGAGCTGTCTGCACCCACAATGCAGGAAAGTGCGAGCGGATCCTTTGAAGCCCTGTTGCGCCTTATTTTGTCCATGACATACACTGCTGTATTTGCTTGTCTAGTCTTTCCAATCATATACTTCTGATCGGTGGTTGCGGCACTCTGTGCTCTCAGCAAAGTTCAGTCTGGTTTTGTGGGACATAAAACTTTTTACATATTTGCATCTCCATTGGATTAACTGCACGTGCTGATGAATGAGTTTCTTGTGGACAGCCTGGGCACCTTCTTGCACTGGGACAGTTCCTGGGGCTCTGTGTTGCCTGCTGGCCTGGGGACCATGCAGCGGATCCCCCCTCCAACCCCTGTTTTCCTTCATCTGAGCCCACAGAGGTGGGGCAATGAGTAGTGCGGAGGGCTCTGGAAATAGGCAGGGGCAGCCTTGCAACAACAAGGTTGTGCCATTGCGAACCATCCATGCAGCCAGACAAAGGGAAAAATTTTGGGCTTCCCCTAGTCTGAAGTATTTGCTGTTAGGACCTTGCATCCAGCTAGGAAAATCAGAGAAAATAACCTAGGTTATGCTGCTCTACCCTCATTGAACCTAGGGAAAGCAAACCCTGCCAATGATGTGCTGCTAAGTGCTGCTTGTTGTAGCGTTGTAGCAACTTCTTCCTAATATTTATGTATTGAGCTGGTTGGAATAAACATGTTTGCCTTGCTGTACAGAGCTAGGGAACAGTATTCCTGCCCTGGGAAGCAGCACCTTCTCCTGCGTTAGAATCACCACAAATGTGTTGCTCTAATGACAAAAGCCTGATAAATATTTCACTGAACTGTTTTGTTAGCTGTAGGGCCGTGGAAGGGCAAATGTGTGGGATCATAATTAGAACTGAGGGATCTCGTTTTCATCTCCTGATTATCAAACACTGAAGAATCAACAAACTTAGTTAAAATCAAATAAAAAGAATGCCTTCTTCAGTTGTCCTAATACATCTAGATATTTTTTTAAGGATGCAAAAAGTGCATACCAGTGTGAGGAAGGAATGTTTTTTAGTAGTAACACCAAGGCAAACTCATATTCCTGTGTAAAAGGGCCAGAGGATCATTAATTCCAGTGGGGAAAAGAGAGGTCTTCTGTTTTCATGATGAATTACATGCAGTTTTTAGAAAAGGAATTAGAATATGTGCCTATCCACCCAGAAACTCGAGTTCACAGACTGAAGTTTGGGAAATATGGTGCCAGCTTTTCAGTGAATGATATTTGTGTGGTCCTAGTGAGGGTAATAGTTATGGGAGGTGGAAGTCCATGCAAAAATGCACTCAAGCTGGTCTCTAGGGGTCTGTAAAAACCACAGTGCCTGAGCCTGATCCCTTCGGCAGCGATTTGAACTTAAATTATATTAAGGTCTATTGATTTCAGTGGGTGACCCGTGAATGTAAGCCTATGCATATGTAGCTGGAGTCAGGTCACCGATGGCTACAGCCAGCCCTGCAGTGTGAAACAGTCAAATGCTGATCAGAGGGGTTCAGTGCTTCTGGTCTGACGCACTTCTGCAGGCAACTGCAGAACCTGCAGGAAACAAGCTCCCACCTTGTCTGCTTCCTGGTTCAACTCAACAGCTCTTGGAAAACTGCTTCATCTGTCCTCTTGCAGTTCATCAGCAAAAGGGACACACAATAGTAACTGTTCGTGTACGGCTCCCAGTAAATCAAGGAAACAAGACATCACCTGAACTTCAACAGCAACACCCTGAGATGACTAGATAAAAGCTTAGTTTTCCCAGTAGCTGACTGGCCAGAAGCAACAATTAAAACCAAACAGCAACTTTGTCACTGAAATTCTGAGACCTCGTTTCAGCGCCACGCACGTTTGTCAAGCAAGAAAGCATTGAGCTGCTGTAGTCACTTGCCTGAATGTACCTATTTTAAAATTTGATCGATTACATAACAGTTAAGAATAAGGTCACATCATTTCATTGGCCGCAAGTCATAACCTTTCCTTAAACTGTGCACTACCTTAAGGTCCTGTGAATACAGCAGGCAGTAAAATCCTGCTGTTATTCATATATCACCTAGCTAGGACCAACAGGCAATCTCCTGGGGTGAAGCTTTTCACTAAGCTTGGCAGGTCCAGGGTTTTGCAGTTCAGCCAGCTTAACTTTCCCCTGGGCAAGAGGGAAGTGCTCAAGGACCAGGCTGGGCACCCAAATCACCGAGGTACATGGCTAGAACTCTACCACAGGTAAGCTTTAGAACAGAGATAAGGCCACAATCATGAGTAAATCTACGCACACCCACTTAATCTGTAACACAAGTTGCGTATGGCTTACAGGGTATAAAATGAAGCATGCTCAGCTTCCATTTTCCATTCAAACTTATTTCTCCCACACTTGTAGTTAGTGTTACACTGAAGCACGGTTACACTCCAACTTCTACCAGACTATTCCTACTCAAGATTCCTACCAGGAGCTCCCCTCGTTTGAAATAATCTCCAAACCTAAAAGAAGGTTGCTATTGTCCCAAAGAGCTGATGGAAAGCTCAGAAGGCAGCTTGAACCAGCCTCTCTCTTTAACTAACACAGATCATTGACAGAAGGAGATTTTTCCCATATTATTGTGTGTAGTACGTCAGGATGTGTCAGGAGCC
This sequence comes from Coracias cyanogaster, assembly GCA_033124195.1. Taxonomy (NCBI): domain Eukaryota; kingdom Metazoa; phylum Chordata; class Aves; order Coraciiformes; family Coraciidae; genus Coracias; species Coracias cyanogaster. The sequence continues at coordinate 60,414 of JAVSBS010006123.1, forward strand.
AGAGAGGCTCAAAGACAGCAATGTAAGGAGTTACAGCTCATCCATCCTTTCTGTCCATCAGCTCTGGGAACCTAGCAGGATTTTTGTCCTCTTGCTTTTGTTTTTCTGTTAATTTGTTTCACTCATTCTTCTCTGGCTCTCTTCTAGCCTAGCAGACTTTTTTTAATACGAGCCTGAGTGAATTGAAAGTATAAATCAGAAGGAAGGACTTTGGCTTTGTTATGTTCACAGGCTGCACGGTTTCTGCACATACTTAGAGGGCACAAAATGTAGACCATTTGAAAGGAAGCAAGCCCCAAGTAATTAACCTCAAATACTGTAATTATCAGTGTTATTTTTCCCCAGACTCTTAAGAAATCACTTCAATGATGGTTTTGTTATTATGGAAACCACTTAATATGAAACACCTCAGGTTAGAAATGTTAACAGCAGATGAGCTTTTGTGATCAGATAAGGTCTTCTAGTGATGGATCAGTGGAAGTGTTGTAACTGGCAGGCAGCCATCAGCTCAGGGCTTGGGCTTTTCTTTTTATTTTAGAGCTATTTCTTGCAGAATCTGGCAAAGTTTTAAGTTTCATTTTCATATAAAATGAAATGGAAAACAGTGGTACATTTTCCTTAGGTTTACTCAGAGCAGTATTTCCTGACTGAAGCAACAGTTGTTCTTGGTCACAAGTAGACAGAGGCTCAATTTCCCACTTCACGGCTGAAACAAAACGTTCCCTTCACTCACATGAAGATATAAATGGTGGTATCCTCATTTTAACTTTGAAGTGTGAAAATAGAAGTGTGAAAAAGAGACAAAAGCTCAGTGTTTGCCTCACAATGATAAATCACAATTGTTTAGGACATGTTATTTTTCCTAGGCAAAATTCTTCTTTCTTTTTTTTTTTTTTTCATTTTTTAATAATATTCACAAGTATCTGGAGGTTCTCAGTAAGGACACACTGTCAGGTTACCAAAGCCTAATGATCCCCTTCACTGTTTGAAGGTGGAGTAGAGGGGAATGTGCTGGCTCCATCTTGGCCAAACAGGGACTCTCCAGCTACCACACCGGCACCATCTGCATCCCTCGTCCTAGGGGCCCCAGGCTAAGAAATGCCATTTTCCCTTGCATTATATAATCATTTATAACAATCATTTAGTTGATGTATTGTAATGACAGGCAATCCTGACATGTAACCTGTTGGGGAACCACACAAGCAATTAAAAATACAATTCTGCAGAAGGCATTCTGAAACTGTAACGTAAAATTAAATAAGTTATTAAAATTGCACTTAGAAGACTTATGAACCTATAAATATATAGTGCTGAAATATATTAAGTTATGTCTCCCAAATGTAGATAGTTAACGCTGAAATATTCTGAAAAATAAGGTATATAGTGAGAAACAAGGGACACACGCTTCACTCCATAGGTCTAAATAAACTTTTGCAAAATGGATTCCACACTAGCAATAATAAATTTTTTGCTCGCAGGAATGGCATATTCCTGGGATTGAGGCCACGTGTCCATGCTTTGATTTTTCCAGACCCAGAGAATTGTATTGTAATTGCTGATTCTGCAGTAAGAATGCTAGCAATATTGCTAACTGACTTGCCCTCCCAATTTCTGTTCGTAATACAGTAATTTTTCTACCCCCAGGATTATATTACCTGCCGACACAGCCACAAATGGCCTGGAAAAGATGGGAATTTTATTGCACTGCTTTAGGCCATGTCTACATTGGGTTGTTGAACCACTTTAACCGTGGTTAGCTTGCATTAAAGTAGCTGTGCGTACATCAGACTGGTTTTCAAAGTGATTTAGTACCTCAGGCCACGGTAAGCATCCCTCCTTAGAGCAGACATTAATCCACTCTGCAGGGAGCCTGCACCTTGGGGAGTTCCTGGGGCCCTTGCTGCTACCAGCTCGCTGCTCAGTGGCTTGCTCTGTGCTAAGCTGTCCTGATACTCCTGTCTCCAGGGTGCAGAGGTTGCCTTGGCTTGATGCACCTGCTGTTCAGTTATCGATAACCCTACACAAATCAGCACATCAAGTTTGTCTATCTGCTCTAGGACACATGTATCTCTCTGGGTTTCTTCATGGATCCATGCACAGATCTTAGACCTGCCTGCACTTGCCAGAGATGCATACTTGGCCTCACCACAGTAAGATATCCCACAGTGGAGATGCTTTCAGGGAATTGCTAGAGCAGAAAGGCAAAGGCTGACCAAAGCTTGACTCAAGGCTGAGTCAAAGCAGAGGACTCTGGCAAAAGTGCTGTAATACAAAAGGCCATGATGGAAACACAAGCAAAGGTCCTAGACATGAGATGATGACTATTTTTGTACCCAAGTCAGAGATGAAGCCAAAACTAACATGGGGCATGCTGTCCACAGCAGCACTGTGCCAAGTACCCACAATGGAACTGGCAGGCTCAGGGAAACCACTGAGAGCACCCAGCACTCCATGCGCACATGAAGTCTGACCTGCAGGAGAATTACAGGGTGGCTGAGACTCAGCAGATGTGGTGGAGACACACAGAGCCCCAGAAGGACAGCCACACTGAAACACGAACTCCACAGCCAGCTAAAAACCACTGCTGGGACTTGCCAACAAGTACGATGTGCTGTGTTGTTACACAAGTGCCCATGGAGGTTTCAAAGGGTTGGGGGTTGGTGTCACAAGCTACCCTGCAGGACACAGCCTCCTTCCACCTGCTTTTTAAGCCCCCACACAGACACCACCTCTGTCCTTTTGTACACAATATTCACAACTTTCCTCACACTGTCTCTCCCCTGCTCCAAAGACTGGGTCCTTCCTCCCAAATCCTGTCCCCACATTAAAAACATGAATGCTTTTCATTTCCAATTTAGGGTACATGCTTGTTATTGTATTTAGGGCTTCATCCTCCTCACCCAACACAACATCTCTGAGAGGAGTGCAGCTGTGCAGAAGCAAGGGGAATGGACAGGACTCAGCCCTTGCATCACAGCACCCTCAGTCTGAGGAGGTGGTAGTGAAGCCCTTGCTCTGCACAGCAGCTACAGGGTGAGTGGCCACCGAGAGATGCTGCTGGATCAAAAGCAGTGAAGTATCCTGCCATGGAAATGTTGGTTTGGGACAGGAGGGCGAAGACAGGAGAAAAGGCCAGAATCCTCCGTAACCCTCCTCTACACAGATGGGTGAGGGTACAGAGGAACCAGGCACCACACCAAATCCTGTCTCGAGCCCAACCACCTCATGTGGCCTCTGGGCACCAGATGAGGAACATAGTCCCTGAGATGCTGTCCTCACCACCCTAGAGCTCTTCAGAACTGGGAGAGTTTTTCAAGCTCCGAGGCTTTGCTCCCTCTTAGCCACAGCACACATTCATTGAGTCTTACTGCTTCAGCTGTATGTCATTCATTCTCTTACTCCCAGTTTGGGACAGAAGGCTGAGCACAACAGGGGAGTTTTTGCACTCATAGGTGGAGTAAAGCTTTGCCAAAGTTTCTACTGATGGTAAGTCTGCTGACGGTCAACAGCTACCTCCAGGAGGAACTGCTTCTACTTTCATTACAATCAACTATACAACTTCTGCAAGTCCCTGTGCAAAGCCAGTGACCTTGAGGGGTGACCATCTCTGTTGGGCAGCGACCCTGCAAGCTCACCACCACGAAGGCTCTAGGGAAGGCACTCCTGCTGAAGCAAACAGAGGACCAGGCCCCCCCATTCGTGCTTCTATGAAACAGATTGAAGTTAGAGTTCCAAAGAGGGAAATGGCCTGCAAAGCCAAGTGGGCTATCAATAGCCCTTGATTAAAACTCTTGAATTCAGACTGCCTTGCCAGGCAAATTTCAGATAGAGAGCAGAGCTCTTGATTCTCACTCCAATTCTGTTTCAAGAGAGAAGACTCTTTTCCTTTCCAAATACAACAAAAGATAGTAAATTTTATTTGTTCCAGCCCTTGGTGTGAATAAAGGAAGGCTATAATTCCTGGGCAAATGAAAATAATATATCAATGTTGCCTTTGTATTTCTTTTTTTATGCTGCAAGATCTTTCCTTTACGCTGGAATTGGCTATGAGCAAAGGGAGCGAAGAGGACTGCAGATATAACCTCCAGACCTCTTTATGCAAAAGCCTGAATCATTAGTGGCTGCTGGTTTGCCTGACAACAAGCCTCTAGTGCCAGCTGGGAACCCAGAACTATCCCCTGGCCTCCACATTGCTGCTCTGGAAAGCCACATGTCCACCTGAAGTCCTCCATGGCATCTCCTTTCTGACCCTCATCCACAATACTCAAATGTCTCAAACTACCTTTGTTCAATGTATCTAAATCAATCACGCTTCTCCTTCCTCTCGCTTTAATTTCTAAGTCACAGGATATGTTGGTATGCAACAGTTTCATATTTAGCATTGTGCAGTTGAAGAACTTGTCCTGAATAGAGTCATTGAGTACATCTAAACACAGGTCCCTCTTACTTCTGCGTAGCGGTCCATGTGGTAAGGCAGCATTGAACGATTCAGGATCTGACTGTCCGTCTCTAACACTATCGTTGTGGGCTTAAGAAAAGGCCAAGCACCAATTTCACATAAGAAATCAATTAAGCTCTGACCTGGCTAGAGTCATGGTATTAAATGCCTCACACGTATCACTACCAGAGCACAGAACCATGCCAACTAAGTCTAAAGTTCTGCAACCAAATCTGAAACTCAGTGACACCAAATTAGCATTTTGGGCTGACTCCAGCAGGAATGGGGCTTGCTCTACACTGATTGTCAGGAATGCAGTTTTTCAGTCTGGTTTCCTAGGGGAGCAGGATTTATGCAATCATGCTGTGTCTATAAGCATGTCAGTCTACCCCAGTGACTTTGTACCCACTTGACAATTTCAAAAGAGAGCTTAAAGACTTTAAGTTTCTACAAATTCAGTACAAATGAGGAGATGGGTGGCGGAGAGAGCCTTTCTCGGCACCCAGTGAAGGCTACACAGCAAACAGATCTCACTCCTTGTCACATATTAGATAACCCATGTGGGACACAGAGGTAGGACACCAGATTTCTTTGCTCCTGCAGCCCATGGAGCAGCTCAATTTTGTTGCTTTTTTGGCATTCTACACTTAAGATCCAAGATTAAAATCATTCCGGGCTTGGGTTTTTTATGGCGGGGTTTTTTTTCAGTAGAAAACAGAACATGCCAGTGGCTGCTCAAGCAAGCAGAGGACTTGTCTCAACAAACGCAAGCAGTGGTCAGACACTGGTAGTCCTCCTGTGAGACCGTTGGGCTCTCAAATATCCTACCTGCAGAAAAAATTGGAAAGTGATTTGAAAGAAAACCTTAACCATCAAGGTACTGCAAAAGCTGAACGATCCTCCCCTTTCATCATACTTGATTCTTGGGTAGTCCCTAATGGGGGGCTCTCACACTTGCATCTCAGTGACTTTCCCTGGTAAAATGAGAATCACTTAGTTCCTAAATATTATGTTTTGTGTAAACACAGACCCAGTGATAAACACATATTCCTAGGGAAATATTTACAATTTATAGCCACGATTGTACATTTTCTGTAGATTTTGCATAGGGCTGACACTGAGATAAGCACGGGACAGACTCACTGTGGCTGGAAATCTCACCAAATTTATTAATCCAGTGCCCAGGAAAATTTCAGCCTATTAGTTTTTAGAGTAGAACTGTATGAGACCCACTCCCCTACAGCAGAAAAGCCTGTCATTTTTATTTTATTTTCTGCTATGCATCCCTCGCACTTGAAAAGTCAATAACTTGTGTTCAGGCAAACGGCCTCTTTTGGGCTATACTTGTAATTTTACTAGAAAAACACAATTATGAAAGTGTCTATTTAAATTCATAAATACTATAGTGTCACTAAAAAGCCTATTTTACACTGAAAAATTACACTGCATAGATTTTTCTGAATAAAGCAGATTATATTCTACAGACAAATGAATAATTTCCTCTGAATGGTACCCCTGATAGTAGTGCTTTCACAGTCATGTCTCCCTGTGTCAACATTTTTGGCTAATTCGTTAGAATGTACTAGACTTCTAGGACACCCGCATTATCAGAACCACCCTTTCTTACTGGGCACAATGCAGTAAATGAGAAATATCCCTGAATGATAGGTCAGTGGCAATCAAAGAGTGAAAATCTTTAGTAGTACTAAACAATTTTATGATTATTTCTTTTTTGTATTGGCTATGACAGAGTTTCTTGAGGACACTACCTAGCATTGACAACTTCCACTGACTTTAGATTAATTCATGCATAAATTAACATAGGTGCACACACATCCACACAACATTGAAGTCTTTAGCGCATTGGAGCCTGTGGACTTTTTTGCGTTATCTCCAGTAGCATCAAGATCTCACATCTCTGTTTTTTTCACTTTTAAACCTCAAGGCATTTTCTCCGTATTTATTTCTTCCAGGATGCAGTGCTCTACTTCTAACAAATAAAGCAGGTGTAATTCTCGACAAGAACTATATCCTTAATAACTATAAGGGTGCATTCCCTATTCCATAAAAGGCTAGCTGTTATTGTGAAATAATTGGATTTCTTAGTGGATCATAGACAGTAATCTAGCACTTTGAGGTAATTTGCTTTATAAAGAGGAACAGCTATTTCCTGGCAGATGCCAGGAAAAAACAAGAGTATATTAAGTATATTAAAGAAAGGTTTATAAACAGAGTTTATAATAAAAAGATGTAAAATCAGGGTTTATCTGACTCTGGGAAGGACAACTGTGATTACAGTAATTATGCAGTAACTCCAAACCATGTTACCTAATAAAGTTACTGCCTGCCTTCAAGTGAGCTGTTGTTGACACCATGACGCGATCACAGCCAGGCTTTTTAGGGAAAGTTTGCTATAACAGGTCATTATTTTACCAACAGAACATCCCTGTTTCCCAGTTGTTCAGAGACAATTGATAGCGGTTGTAACTGCCAATCCTTAGACACCTTCCATACTCACCGTGAGGAGTGATAACCTTGAAACAGAAAAGACCTGGGTGATTTGACACCTGGATCAAGACACAACGTGATCCAAGATTCCCCAACAGTGAAGTTAAAATATTTTAATGGAACTGCAATAGTTGACCAAGGAGACATGCAGCACTCCTGGGTACAGAGAGAGGATATTTGGGGTCCTTTTGTCTGCCATAACACGCTAATGGGGATCCATGAGTACACTATAGCCAATTTACTTCAGTTTAAGTGAATTCTAGAACCTTAAATTATTAGAGACAACCAAGTTTCTTGCATCACTTAACTTCTTTTGTGTCTTATACCCTGAAGGTTCTTCACTGCCATTTGTTTTATGAGCTATGTAATGACTGCTTGGTTTAGGCAGTATCTAGGGCTTTGTGTCATATCAAACAGAATCGATAGAGAGGTTTTCTTTGGAAAGCATGAGAGAAGCAGCAGCTGCCCTGCATGACGTCTTGGTGTCGTGGTTACTGACAGGGTGACCCAAGTGTAGTAAGGCAGCTTGGTCAGTTCTTCTAAGCCCTTCTACTCAGTGAAAGCACCCAGCAGCTGAGGGCTCCAACGTGAGCTTATAAAAATACAAACTGCAGCTTAGTTTTTTTCTATTGGAAAAGAAGGTGATTTTTCTACAGGGAAATTATTATAGGAACCATTACATAAATTACATAATCTTGTACATCCCACATGTGAGACTGGGAGATTAAAGTTTCAAAGAGTCAGGAGCCTTCAATGTCTTTCATTGAGTTCCCCAAGCCTCTCTGAAAAAGCTCTGCCTTTCTGAAGGTGGCAGCTGTAACGTTATTCCTAAAGCCCTGGGCAGGGCCAAGGTTCCGTGCTAGTACTCTGAGATAAACACACAGGCTCAGCGCAGGCCAGAGGAGCTGCAGCAAGCCCTGTGAAGCTGTGTCGTGCTTTACGTAAAATGCTGGCCTGGGCAGTCCGAGTGGACCCTTGTGGCCTTATGAAACAATCAAACTTCACATGCCAAAACCATTATCACTTGAAGAAAACAAAACTTTTGCAAAATCAAATCTCTTATATTTATGCACATGCCTAAATACTCTGCCAAGTCCAGCTTTTTTTGCATTATTATTGTAAAATCAGATTTTTGTTGGCTGGAGTGCTTGGTAATTGTGGTTGTTTGCTGTGTAACAGAAGCACATGACAGCTAGCAATCAGGCCTGCCGCTTGAAGAATTCACTATGCCTGTTATAAGCATCCAAATCTTATTAAACTCCTTGCACAGGGGGAAAGCAGGGCATGGCAGAGGTGCAGATTGGGGAAAGGGTCTCTCCTACAAATAGCTCACCCTCATTTTTTTGTTCTTTCTCCTGATTAGGTTTCACCAAAGGCCAGACCCTGTCCCAGAGGAGCATGACAAGCTGACAGGAGCTGTGACACAAAGAGGAGCTGGATTCTGCACTCTCGCTCAAGGCAAAGTGGTGGCACAGCCCTGGGCTAGCTCTGTGATGATGGAGATGCTTGTGTAGGAAAAAAGAGACTTATTATAGAAGTTGACTGAAGATGGGCTTTGAACTGTTCACATTCATTAGCCAAAACCAATTTTTTCCACCCCTTTGTCACCAGCCATGGAGCAGGCTGTTTTGCAGCAGGGAGGTGACAGTACATTTCTGAGCCTGCCCCAGCTGCCTCCCCATCCCCTGCCCTCAGATGCCAGGTATCTAGTGGGTCTTCAGCTCTGCCCTGCTTCGTGCATTAGCCATAGGTTTTGCATGCTGTAAATGGCTCCTCGCTTAGAACTGGAGCTCTCTGCCCTCGGTAGGATGGTGAGCTATGGTCTCACACACAGAAATGCTACCATGAACACTAATACGTTAAAAATTCAAAGGGAAAGTTTGAGCTGTGTTGCACAGTTAACTGCTTACGAACACAGAAGGCTCTGAGCTCCCCCAACTGATTCATGTATAATTATTGCATCATGTACCCAGGGACAATTTGGCAATGTACTTTAGTCTAAGTGAATTTTTTTATTAGTTTTCACACCTTTGCCATTATTACACAGTGAGAACATTTTACACAAACACATGGCCGTGCTTCTGGTGCTTTCAATTTGCAGTACTGAAAACCCACAAAACTCTTGCTTTGGGCTTCACTCACAGTGAGTTTGGACTCTCTATCTTACTGAAGAACACAAAACCAAGCTCTGCTTTTCCCATTGAAACACAGGGGATTTCTACTTGCACAGCTAAAAGGCTGTTTAACTGAGGGTTTTTCTGCACGACAGGTGCAAGGGGGGACAAGAACTTTTGCATCACTCAGGACTGTGTTTTAATTCAAAGTTTCCTTGGCACGGTGTGCTACAGGTAAAATGAATCTGTGAATTCTAGGTAGATTATCTGTTAGTTTATTTATGAAATTATGCTTACAGTCATAATGCTGGGGGGAGGTCTTCCAGAAAAGTTGGGATTTTTTAGTGTAAGATAAGCCTTCAATCTTGCAACTATTTGTAAGTGAAAAAGTCCTAAGTGTCACCCAGGTAGCACAGGATAGTATATGTAGGAGTATGATTCAGACTGAACTCAAACCTTTTACTTGTCATCAGAAGGGGAGAAAGCTAAACAATCCTAATGGAAAAACTAAACAGTCCTAATGCAGTCACACTGCAGAAGGTCAATATTTGACCATGGTACAGTTCCTGCCCAGATACTCCAGGGTGGCTTGCCCACTCTCTCAGCCTCCTGCTATTTCCTGGGGGTGCTGCCCCAAGAGCCTGTAACATTCATAAGCAGCTCTAGCACATGGTTCTCATACACCAAGTGCGACTTCCAAAGCAAGAGTTGCTGCTTTGAACTTGTGGCTGATGTCTACAAAGAGCTGGGGACTTTGTTCAGAAGAGCAGGAGATAACATTATGTATATGAACAGTATGCAAGTATCTTATATCTCCACACAGATAAGAAATTTCCATTTACATAATGTGGTACATTTTCAGCGTGGCCATTTATGTCTCAACATATTTTCTAATTAATTGGTTCTATTAAATATAAGAAATTAGAGCTTTAGCTTAAGGAATAGAATAAAATGAGTCCTGAAAAAAAAAAAAAAATCTACTGTAGGTAGTTCATGCATATCCTGATGATTTAGTTGACAAGTTGCAAGTTAAAATAATTGGAACTCAGTAAAGATCCCGCTGGATCAAGTGGTACCTTCAGCTGCATCCCATTAATTCAAAATAAGTGTTTAGAGATTCCAGGTAGTCCAAGTAGCATCTTATGTTGACACCAGTAAGACAAACAGTATTTAGCCTAAACAACTACAGGAAGTATATTTCAAGCAGTACAACTAAGCACTGACTTATAAGACTGAAAACAATGCTCCAAAATACTTTTTCCAAATCGAATGGATTTAGAAAGTAATGACACAGGTGACAGAGGTTAATTCTTCTATTTACAGGCAGTATTTTCATATCAGCATCTAAATGGACTTTGAACTTGCATAAGCTACAACCAACTGCAGACTGAGAATTGCACATAAGTAAACATGGGCTGAACTGGAACAAGGTTTTAAGCATGGATTTTTTGATAGCCAAATAGCAGTAACATGGCCAAACCCAAATGGACTATACAACTGAAAACATTGCTGCTGATTAGCTCTAGGATTTTCTCTGAAATACTGTTCTGAACAGTTAGTTGTTAAACTTGCCTGATTTAAAAAAAAAAAAAAAAAAGAAAAAAGGTACCCTGTTTCTAATGTAGTCATTCAACAATCTCCATGCTAAAGAGCATGTTGGTTTTCCCAGCAACCCAGGCAGGAATTTTCACTTGACATCTGCTTGAACTTTTACGGCTTAAATAAAATAATTTTAAAAGTAAAATGCACAATTCTCTCAGTTGCCAAAGTATAAAGCAAGACCAGGGATGCTGGCTGCACTGCACAAAGGGAGGTGTTTCCAAGTACATTAAAGGAAACATTATGCCTGATCAGCTTTGATTTTACCTTTGAATTCATTATGGGACTAGGTATGGCTCATAGGAGCTTAAGTGTTGAGGAAGGAGGCAGGAGGGGAACAGCCAGAACTGAAGTGCCTTATTTCTGTAAATAGCAGGCTCCCCCTGGACCTCGAGCAGGGGGAGTAAGGAAAATACCAACAGCTTCAGGTTCTCTACACGCACTACCATAGGAAAGATTACTTTAATCCTTTGGAGCCTGAGGATGGAAGGGGAAGAGAAGGGCTCTGTGTACCTTCTCTCCATCTGAATGCTCAGCTATAGACATCAACCAAGATAAAGCTGGTTCAAACTTTTTAAAATTGAAAATAATTTTGTTTCCAAGCATCAACATTATCAAGTGTACAAGACAAGTTTCAGGTGGTACCTTATTGAAGCTATCACATGACCTTTTATTGTAATTATCAAAAGCTGATCACATTGTCTTTCAGTGAATTCTTCCATTCTTTTAGTCTCTTTGAGAGAGGCTCCTTTTTTGTACGTTTCATATTTCCAGCTCCTCAAGTAGTTTGCCACCAAAGCCCATCTGTCAGCACTACCTGTGTTTTTTTGGCCATGTGCTGTACACATACCATGACAGGGTTCCTGCTTTGGCTGACTCAAAGCTTCTGAAGTGAGCAGCACCACTAGCACCAGTCAGCAAGAGCTGCCGCAAACTGTGCTCTAGTGCTTGCAGAGCCGTGCAGGCAGCACAGTCAGTCTAGTTATGGTTACCAGGTTCAGTGTCTTGCTGCAGGACCTGGTGCAACACCATGAACATCCACAAAGGCTGCAGCAAACCAGACATTACAGGTCTGTAAGCTACAGACAGTGTCAGACTCAGCACCTTCAGAGCTGGGCCATCAGGAAGTATAAGTTAACACAAGGCACCTGGTGGTTTTCAGCTTTTCTGAGAGGTTCGATCCACCATGTCTGGGTGTTACTGAAGCAAGCCAGGGTCACTTCTCCAGGAGAGCAGCATGTCACAGCTCTACTCTTTAAGCTGTGGGGTTTTTTTCCCCCCTAAATCTAAAGTCACTTGCAGCCATTTTGCTGGCCAAATTCAGGTAGATCAACTTACTCCCTTAAAGCAATATGCAAAAAGTCTCCTGGCACATTGACTTTCCTTCCAACAGGGCTATGCTGGTAGGAAAAAAAGGGAGAGAAAGGTATCCCACCCTCATTTCTCAATTAGATATGTTTTTATTACAGAATCAGATTTAACAAGAAAATTAAATCCTATTAAAAAACTTCCTTTTTTTTTCCCTAGAAGAGCGATTTCTTTTCACTTTTTTCACATCTCTAGA
>JAVSBS010006124.1:0-19096 GCA_033124195.1 Coracias cyanogaster
GGACTGTTTCCTGTCTGCTGTGTTATATTTCCAGCAGATGTCTGGCAAGTTGAGATCTCCCACAAGAACAAGGTCTTACGATTTTGCGGCTTCTGCTAGTTGTCTATAGAATAATTCATGAACCTCTTCATCCTGGTTGGGTGGTGTATAACAGACCCCCAGCAGGACATCTACCTTGCTGGCCTGTTGTCTTAGAAATTTCTCATATAAATGATTTTCTGTCTTCCATATTCCTTCAACAGTCACATTCAATGTATCTTGCTTGGTTCATTCATTTATTCCTAGTGCTGATACACAGGGATTAAAATCCCCTTTCTAGCAATGCAAGCTGACCATCCATTGAAAATAATGCAAAAGGAAATTTAACAGAGGTATTGAGTTATTTCTACCATGACTTGTTGATTCCTTCCTATTATTTTTTTATTCTTCTTTAAGCAGAAGATAAAAATTGCTGAGTCAAGAGCCTTCTGCTTACAGTAGAAATGTTCAAAATGTAATCATAAAATTCTGTTACACTGTCATTGTCTTTTCAGACCTTCTAGTCAGAGGAGCTTACTTACCATCAGAGATCAGGGATCACAACCTGCTACAGCCATAGATTCACAATGAATGAAAGAACACATCAGTATTTGTTGAAGGCTAAAGCCAATGCTTTGCTTTATTATATATTACAGCAAGGTCCTTTAGGTGCTCAGATGTAATAGCAGTAAGAAGCTATCAGAGATGTGGTATAATTTCTGAGTAATAGGGAGATACCAGGTCCTACAGTCATGGAAAAGATCTACTGTTTTAGAAAATTTGTATCCATGCTGTGGTGAGATAATATATCTTTCTGCCTAATCTTTTGTGGTGCCAACTTTCATTCAGGTGATTGTTAATCTCTTCGACTCCCACTCAGTCATTTTCATGGCTTCATCTGACCTTCAGTCCCATCCAGCACTGATAGATTCCTTATGTACAGAAAGCCTTTACTGAGAAAGGCCCACATACAACACTCACTTCTGTTTGATAATCAAGGCATGTCCTACTATATCACATGAAATTTCATCTGATACAACCTGTTCATTTGTCTTTTCCATGGCTTCTGGGCAGTGGACAACAGTGACTTCATTGTGTTGTTTTCCTTTTGGTCCTCTCTTTTAGTTCATCCCAGGTCTTCCAGAGTTAACATGTCACATCTATTCTCCCCTCCTCCTGCCCTTTAATGAATTTCTTGCAGCAGTCAGTCTTATTTACCCCAGGATTTGCCACAGTCAGAACTTTGTTTCCTCTGTTATCTTATCCTGAACATCTCCAGAGAAAATATATTTAGTCTGTCTCCTTCCAGTGCCACTGACTCTCTTACAAAGCAATTTAACTTCTTTACTGCAAGTCCACAACCCATGGCACCCACTTGTCTCTACAATTTGATGTGATCAGTTATACTGAAAATCATGTTGCAGTGAGATTATGTTATAAAAATAACTGCAGAATCCCAGAGGTGTTTTACTGGGTGTCAAAGATAGTATTTTGTTGAATAATGATATGTAAATGATAAAATTCACAATAGACCTACATCTATATTAAAGACTGTCCCTTGTGAAATGAAAATATATTCAGAAGCAAAATCTAAAACCACAGCCCTCATTTTCCTAATACTTCTGTAAGAGTTTGGTTAAAAGTTTACTCTTCTCTGTGTGTGTGTGTACTGTTATTATTTTATAAGAATATAGTATTAATTTAATGTAAAAATGTTGTTTGAAATTCCCTTTAACATTTCAGATTACTTTACTGTCAGGCAGGAACTGATACACATTTTTATTCTCACCGTTTCCTGAAAGGAACCCTCCAGTCCCAGAGTGACCCTTCACTAGCTATTCTCAGCACTGGTGAGTCATTCATTAGAGCTTTTGAGTCATAGATGGTATCAGTTTCATACAGGCATCAGAACCACAATTGTACCTGCTATGTAAGAAACACAAGTAGCAGTGAGAGATAAATTACTTCAGCAAAACTTCTCTATTTATTTTCTTGCTCTTTTCACATCCTAATTTCATATTTTCTGGAACCTGTAGACATTAATTATTGAAATGTACTGTGTCACCTGCAAACTTTTATTTGATCAGCTTGAGAAGAAAAAAAAACAAATTTATTGGGCTTTGTTATGCTATAGCCAGAACAGTTTTCTCTAGGCAAGCAATGTTTTACAATGACATTGAATGAGGATTTCTTCCTTTGAGAGAATATAGTGAATAGTCAAATGGATAAGAGAAGTGCATTTCTTGGTAAAACTAATTCTAAGACAAAGTTCTATCATCTGCCCTACAGTCATAAAAAAGGTTAAAGTCTATTTGTTAGGAGAATCTTAAGCAATGAATGAATGATGTTTTTATTCATTTCAGTTCATTTACCTGCAAATGGTAGCCGTTTCTATTTTTTAGTGACATGAACAACAAAAAAATTAGTACAAGGGAAATGAATTGTAGAACTCCTCCTTTCGAGGCTAATTTTGCCATACTTCAGTGCCACCCACATTTAACATCCAGAGTCTGTTGCCTTTAATGATGTCACGATTTACTCTTTTAGGATGAAAAAAAATTTCCCCTTCCCTCCTACCCTGGCTTCTCTAATTAAGAGTTTAGTACCTAACCAAAGGAGAAATTTCTTACATATTTTCTTAGAGGCTTCAGCTTCAGCCTCTTTAAAAAGAGATTCTGCTTTTAGAAAGCATAATTTTCATTTTAAAAGGACAGACTATTGGGTGGGATGAAAAAGGATTAAAGTAAATGACTACTGCAGATCTGCAACAGTGGAACATAACCATGGCAGGTGCTCACTCTTATGGTTTCTGGCTCTCTCTTTGCTGGGGTTGCAGGTGGTTGTGGTTTCAAAGGGGCTGTGGGAACAGAACTGAAATAAATTGTTCTTTTAGTGGATGATGCTCTCTGTAGCCAGATTGCAGCAAGATACTTGCCATTGTATCCAGCTATTTGTGGAGTCTTCTATGGAATATTTTCTCCAAGAAAATCCAGTTTCTACAAAATCAAAATGTTCTATATTGGATTTATCTCTTTTTTTCTTTTTTTTTAACTTTTGCACTGGGGAAAATTTCCATTAAACATTCTGATCATTTTTGTTTGTTCAAGGTGAACCAGAATTCTTGAATTGTCCAAATTAATACAGCAAAACCCTAAGCTAGATCTTCCTATTTTAGCACATTCCTAGCAGAAGTAAGTGTTCTTATCCACATTTTCCCTGATTACCAGCCTTCCCAGGAAATAATGTTTTCTAGAAGTCTTTGCCACACTCTGGGATACATTATCCATTGGAAATGCATGTTGCCTGCTTGCACATGGGAGGAATAGTTCAACTAATGAAAATGTAGTCATTGGCTTCCTGAGCTATAAGGAAATGCAACTTAATGTTAACATTTCTTGTGAGAGATCTTTTAGTTATTTCAACAAAGCAAACTTGGGGAAAATATAAAAGTTTATTATCATCAGAACTGTTAAAATATAATATTCTTGACAATTCAAATGTGCTAGTTTTCAGTGTATATATACATTTATGTGTATATCCCCATTGCACAGAAATATAGAAATATAAATTAATTTGCACCATTTGTAATGTGAATAAAATGATCAAATGTCAGGATGACTGATGGAGTGAAAATTTAATATTTTTAAAGCCAAATAACAATTTTTCAGAATTGCTGAATAACAATTTATTGATTTGTTATTTAGGACACTTCTTTAACAATACCAGTAGTTGCACAAGTAAGTGAGGCAGCAAAAATGATTAAAATGCTTAATGTGCTTTTCATTCATGTGACAAAATTTTGGGGGCACTCATTCGTGTCTTCATTTTGGTCCTCTCTTTAAATTATTTACAAGCTTGAAAGAACTTAAGAACTCTGTTTTCTCTGAGGATTTCCTTAGCTTGCTGAAAACCTCTGTAGTAGTTCATGAAACTTGAGGGATTTCAAAAACAATTACAAGCATATTGTAATGCTAGCAATAATAGTCCTATTTTTCAGAGGAAAAAAACCCAAACTAATCCTGGGACTGTGAAGAAAGTACTGAGAAATATTAGCTACTACTCAATATTTATGTCTGCAGTTTCACCTTCATAATACTGCCTTTAGTTATAAAGTATCAGCAGCACTCCTTAGAAAATAAAACAGCCTTTCTAAAATTTGTCCATCTGTGACTTCCAAACTGCTTGAAGGACCATCTGCTTTGCTGTGGTGCAAATGAAGATAAACCATTAATTTAAATATTAGACTCTTGGGCTGTAAGCTTTTCTTTCTTATACACTCAGGATACTTTTCCTCAGCCAAAAGCCTTGTTTTCAGAAAATGTAAGCAACATCTCAGCAAATTCAGAACTGGAACATTGAAGTGACTGGGTCAAGGTTAGGTTGAAGAGAAACAAAGGTTTGACTAAGAACCTGATAGAAACTATACTTTGAAAAAGCAGCACAGCCTTGAAAATAGTGAGGTTGTCTGTATGTCAGATTTGGTCCCTTCATGGGTTTTGGTAGGAGCTGCACTCAGACTCGTGTAAGCAGAGTTGAAGGGTGCTCTCCAGAAGGAGATTAATTCATTTTTTTGGAAGCTGGAAGCTGAAGCAAAAGCTGGGTTTACACAACAGAGAACAAATTCTGCCTTAACCAGCCTACATACAACTCTTTTGAGGTTTGAAAGTTACTTGTTCAAACCATGTCTTATTGAAATGAACACAGAACTTCTCTTTTTCCAGAGGAAACTGTTGACTTTTATTACAAAATACATATTTTATACCTGATCCAAAACCCACTTATGAGTAAGAACTTTTCCACTGATTACAGCAGGATTCTTTCAGGCTCCAAATGAAAATTTCAGCCTGACAAATGTTGGCTGAATTTTCTGTCCCATGTAGATAGGATTAAGAAGGTCAATTTTATTTCCCCTCTGAAAAAAAAGCATTTCAATTAACTAACTGAAGTTTTAAAATATGAGACCAGTGAATAAAGGTCTGCTCAGATTTATCATGATAGAAACGGTAACAACTAATGTCACTAACAGGAGCTGGAGATAGGCAGGATGAATAAAAGAGAATATAAAATCAGTGTTGTGCATGACTTTGTCAGCCCTGGTGAGAACAGCCAGATGCAGTGACATTTTATGAGATCATAGAGTGAAGAAGATCTCAGTTCCTGCTTTTCTAAAATACACATACATGTGTGTGCACATACACAGATTGTCAATCCATCTCTTCACTAACAGAAATCTCAAAACTTCTGCAAGCATGTCTAGTTTCTGCCAATTGGTTACTACTAAAATTGTCGTCTATACAACTTATCTGTCTTAATGTGATGAGAGAGAATAAAATAATCTAGAAATTTAGAATCATTAAACAATCTTTAATCACTCCACCTTTTGAATTTCTAGGTTCAAATCCTGGTATGATTTAAAAGAGTATAAAATTAACATTGAACGATCAATAGAACACACTGAGACAGTAAGCACAGAATCACATATTCAGTGATTCAGAAACCCATTAAAATCTTAGCCTGCTTTTCCTTCAGTCTACATAATTTAAAGTCCAAACTGCACTTGCTTTATGGGAGGTCAAAGACGCTCTGAAGTAAAAAGTACACTTTCAAAATTCTTGTAACCCCTCATATAATGAAGCAAAAAACAGGTCAAAATGAAGTGGTAAATTGTTGAAAATATGCTTGTGTTTGTTAACAGATAAAAATAATGCAGTCAAAATGAACTTGTCCTAAAGCAGATAATCCCTGTTGGCCCTGTGCCCTGATGGGGATGACCTTGGCTATAGCAAGTGTGATAACCTATCCTCTGTGGGTAGCTTTAGCTTAGACTAAAAGTCACATTTATCATGATGGAAGTACTTGAGATACCATATGTAAAGTTATGGCCAAAGTTTTCAGTTTAAAAGGTGTTTCAAATCAAATTTTTTTATAACCCCCCCTTCAACCCCCCCAAATTAGAACTTAGCATTTTAATATTGTTTGCTTTTTCTCCTGGTTTTGAACATGACAGATTAATACAGTAAAATAATCCCCGCTCACTCCCATGTTGTAACTGCATGCAGTCCTTTGAATTTGTCAGGTAACTTGTGCACAATTTTAAGTACCAAGTAAAGCAACATTTCTAAGGGGAATCCCCATGTTGCTTATATATGCAAGAAAGACTGTTTAAAAATAGGCAAAATGAATCTGTTTCCTGAGGTATCTGTCTGTCTTTATTAAGTATAAAGAAATGTTGGCTTATGTTTGAAGAATACTTTCTCGTTAGGCATGTAAAATTTAAGACCATGTGCTTAAGAGTGGCACAGTAGAATCCAACTGAGGTCTGTCTAGTATTTGTCATTCCTTACGAGAATTTGCCTTGATCTATGCCTCATTTTTTGGGCTTTCCTCTCCACAAAGAGTAGTTCTGGAATCTCCTCCTTGTTCATGTGCTCTTCAAGACTTATCAAATCTTATAAAAGACTTTTATATAAGTAAGACTTGTTTTTATTATAGTTAGTTACTTCTTTCCATTGGAAGAAGAAATTTATAAGTCAATGTAGGACAGCAGGATGCCCTGTGCAGTCTGTGGGGAGTCCTTCCCTACTTGAACTTGCTATGAGACTCAGAGGACTGAGGTACGCCAGCAAGCCAAGACACTGCAGTGAGCAGCACTTACTGGAGGTAGCAGACACTGTACCACTTTCAGATAGTTGTGTCACTTGGGTCATTTGGTTTAGACCTGCTGTATAACATTGCACTGCCCTGTGTGGGCATGTTGAAATGTTGGGCTTTCACCAGAGCAATACAATATTTTATTAAAGAATCCTTGATCACTGCAGCAGGAAAGAAGAAAGGCAGTACTACCTACTCCCTCCTACTTGAAGGGAAAACTACTTGAGCTACAGAAAAGGAGGCCATGGATTTATATTAGTCAGATCTACTGACTTTGGCTTTTATTTTCATGCACTTAGCCACTCATACTGAGTAAATCCATGCTTGCCTTTTAAGCCGGGGACACTCAAGTATGAACTGCTATCATATTTTATAAATAAGCTAAAAGGAAGGTCATGGATTGCCTCAGGAACAGAACCTAGGACCTCATGCAATAAGTTTTAATCTTAACAAATCATCCATATGGTCTCTCAGATTGAATATGCTTTTCATAGTAAATCTCTAACTACTAACTCAGAATTTTGGGCTGTAGTTAAAGATGACAACCAAGACTCCTGATCTCTAGCATGTGATTGACAATTGGGTAGAAGTTATGTGATCCAGGTTGAACACGTGTGTCAAGGTTTCTTCTCACAACTTAATGTCACAGAATAAAAGGTTTCTAGTATTCAAATACACTAAACCTGTGAATGAAAATATCTTAATTGCAAGGATATATGACATTTTTATTGATTTTAATTTTATTTTCTTCTAGTATGTTTTATTTAATGCTAATCATTTCATGAGAATTTTCACCAGAACACATGGCTCTGATACAAGAATATTTACTGTACAAAATTACACACACAAAAAAAAGCCAATATTAAGGTATTTAATCTCCCTTCTTTGGTTTGGCAATTTACTTGCTGAAATTTAATAAATAACTTTCAAAACAGAAAAAAAAATCACTAGCAAACACATTCAGTGACACTGAAGAGTGCACCAGATAAATCCTGCGAACACGAAACCTGAGAAATCAGATGTCAAGAGAGTAGTTTCCCAAATTCCTTATCACTTTTTCACTGTCTGAAATACTGTCAGCAGCATTCTCCCAAAACACATGAACTTTCTACTTTCATTTCCAACAAACACTAAAAAGGAACATACATTCCAGCTCGCAGGGTGGTTTATATAGTTCCTAAGGGTTTCAGGCTTCCTAAGGTGTAACGCTTCCCGAGAGCATGGAAGAAGCGTGAGTCAGATAGACCTGTCTGTAAGGTCAGCCTTAAGACTCTGGAGGCTAAGTTTGATGAAGTTCTTGTTTACACTACTAGAAGGTTTCCAGTAAATGACACAAATCCCGTATCTAGTCCATTTGCCAGTACACATTTGGTCACTGCAATATACCTTCTGGAGAAACGCTCATTTTTTAATAACAGGAATATATTATTTTTCTTCTTTTTTTTTTTTTGTCTGTTTTTCTTTTCTGAGTTCACTAATTTATTTTTAAATATAATTGGCACCAAAGGATGTGACTGACAAAATTGGCTGTACTTACATGCTTAGGCAGAATAGAGATGTAGGGTGACTATACTAATACTAAATATTAACATAAACATTTGTTGTTGTTTCCGTATTTATACCTAAAGATATCTGGATGAACTAATGTACCCTCAGAAGGTATTGAAATGCCACTAGAATGAGCAGCATGCTAGGCTATCTCAAGCTTTAAAACTATTAGACAATTCTCATTTTGTGTAAGAAACTTGTAAAGGAAGCCATAAGGAAATTCTCAATAAAATACAACTGCATGCACATGAGTTATGAAGGAACAGATTTTCTTTTACTGTATGTCATACATAGTTACTGAGGATTCAGTTTTGGAGGTAGTAAATGCCTTGGCAGAAGAGAAGCATATTCATATGAAGTTTTTGAGCTGTCCTAATGTAAAGATAGGACAAAAATTGTGAGCATTAGCTGCTTTTGTGGGATAAGAACCACCTACAAATAATACTATATTGTAGCAGTAATAAAATAGGACTGAAAGGCAATGAAGTTGACAGAGATGGAGAATGTTTTCCATATGTAGGGAGACTAAACTGAATGCACCTCTTCATCCTGGAAAGGACAGCTTAGAGGAATATGACAGTTGCATAAATTTATGAATAGTGTGGAGAAAGGGAAGACTTGTTGGATTTCTTGCAGTACAGGCACTCAGGAGGACACATGCACAATGAAGTTCTGAGGTACTGAGTTTAAAATAAACAGAAGGAAATACTTTACTGTATTGTTGCATAACTGCACTGTGAGGTAATTTCCACGAGATGCTATGGATGCCAAAAATATAAATGGATTTAAACAGGGTTTAGAGAAATTCATGGGAATACATCCATAAGTAACCCAGAAGCAATGTCTGGCTCAGGAAATATTTAAACTGATTGCTGCTGGAGCTGAGAGGATAGACCAAGAGTCAGACACTTTATACAAGTCCTGTTTTTTCCACTTTTTCCTGTGTATTCACTACTGGCCAGAGACTCTCAAATTTATTCCAGCATAGAAGGGGGAAAAGTCATGACTAGATAAAATGAAATATATTTTCTTGTAACTGGAGATATTTTGAGATGGACTTTGAATGTTTACAGAATCTATAGAAAATACATATGCAGATAGAACAGAACTTTGAAAATAAATTATTTTTCTCCTCTTTTGTCTAGTTCAATAGAAAAGCTGAATTTTGCCCAGCTCCGCACCTTAATTTTCCCTTAGCGTTGCCATGGGAGCAGTCTTGCTCCTCTCCATAGCCTGATGGCCAGTATGCTTGGGGTCCCTGAAGGTAGTGAGATTCAGTGTCCTCCAGTGGGTACAGCTGCAAGATAATTCCAGTATTCTATGAAAGGTAATGTGAGCAAAGGCCATTTGAAGAAGAACAATGTTATTTCATGAGAAGAAAGAATGAGATTGGTTATTTCTAACATTATCCATGGAAACCTATGTGGCTAGTTCACCCACTCTATTGCTACATACAGTGAATCATCATTTGGGATCCTTCTGTACTTGACAGAAAGACAGAGGTGTTAAGGATAGACAGGTGGTTTAATTCTGTTTCTTTCTCCCTTTATTACAGATGGTTCATAAATCATTAGTTTACAAGTAAATCACAACATTTTACATAGCTAAAGTTAGGGTAACTGTGACCCATGAGGTCCAATTTGCCAAGTGAGCTCCCTTGTCAATACAAGAGGATTTTTGTCACTGAATTATGTGACAAATCCCAGAGTAGAGTCTCCCTAAACATTTTGAAATCTCATTTTGTTTTCTTCTAAATGTGATTTTCTTTTAGAAGTAAATTATGCTTTAGTCAAAGATAGAGGATTTCCAGACCTAAAAAGCCTTTATTAATTAATGAACTAGGTATAAAATAAACAGTAGCACTTTAATTCTCATCCACTTATTGGTTTTCAGGGTCTCCATGTATACACCAACATCATCTTAATAGCTTCTTGGTCAGTGTGCTGCATCCCTGCATTTGCATCTAAGCTGAGGTTGACAATACAGTTCACAGTTAGTGCCAAGTGAGTTGGTGTTCTTGTAATGTTAAACACTTCTCCAGCGGTCTGAGACCACGCATCTCATTTCATGTGGGATATTGAACAATTAACATCTTTCAGTCACTTAGCCACCAGTGCTGAATATGAAGTGACAACTTGGAGTCTCACTATGAGTGAGTCATGGTCTACTCAGCCCCTTGTATATGCATTTTTAACATATCTGAATGCAATTAAACAAAGGACTTTGTGCAAGAAGAAACTATTTAGTGTTCTAGAGCATGCCTCTATTACAAATCTGATACTGAGTGGGGTATTTCAGTCTTTAAACTATTACCTTATTTTCAATTTGTATGTAATATTAGGCAACATTTAAAATGGGCATTTTTAGGCAACAAACTGGAAAGGCTACTGAAATTTGAAAAGGCTACTGAAAATTACTGTTTAGCGTGAGAACAGTTATAGATGAAATCTCAGTTTACACACAATTCATATAGGAATTTATCACAAATGCATTCACCACAAGAAAGATATTGGTGTTTGCAGTTTCTACCCATACATTTTCTATATCATGGTGCTAGGGTAACCCTGAAAAGCTTTCCAGAAAGACGAAGGCAGTGTTGCAAAAATTTCAAATAATAGCTATTATTTTGTGAACTTCAGAAGGTAAACAATATTATATATACCTATGGAAAAGCTAGCTGGACTAGTATCTATATTTGCCTTTGAAAACTCTGTCTCCTTTTGATACCTCACCACCTCCTCTAATTGCAAGATACTACTAGGGTGCAGACCACTGGCATGGCATTAATATCTCTTGGGTTTGGTCTTGTGGCAAGAAAGGAATTAGAAAGGGGAATGCTTATCTGTTGAGCGCATGACATTTACAGTCTCAATACAGCACATCATGAACAAGTCTTGCTCTCTTACATGGGTTCTATATTTCATAGCTGATACACTTGAAGAATAATATATATATAGATGTTACATAATTCTTTTATAGAACTTCATTGTAATTAGTTGTCAGAATAATCTATAATTGAGAAACTGAGGGACTTGTCTGGGATGTGCCTTTTCCTCGGTTCACCAGTGATGCTTTGCCTAAACCAAAGCTAGAATTCTCCCTCAGAAGCAGTGCTGTCTTTTCTCAGCTCATAACTTCTTTCTCTTTGTCTTCAAACTGTTGTTTCTTTTTCTAAGACACACATATATAGCACGTTTATTTGTTCTTTACCTTTTGAATACTGATTTAGTGTTGTCTGTCAAACAAAGCAGGTGCTGGTAATTTTCATCATGTTATTTCAAAGGGAAAGAACCCTGACCTGTATTTCCTAGTTGGCTGAAGTCTCACCATCAAACATTGCTTCCTTCAGCTTTTGAAGGAAAATTAAAAGAACTTCTTGCCCTGCAGTTATTGGCAGCTGCTGCAGTGGTTAATTATCCATATTTCAAGCTCAGATTTACTGTACAGCTTAATCAGCCTTCCTCTAGGCTTGTGTAGTCTGGGAATGGTTTTATGAAGCATAGCAAAAGTATATATATCGGGTCACACAAAACCACTGTGGATGAACACACCACGTTAATGCCACTATCACCATTCTAAAGGTCTGAGAAGAAAATGAAATCTCTGTTGTCTGTTGTAGAAAAGACACAGATTCTTTCAAACTTCTGCTGTTTTCGATTAACCTAAAATTTCACTGAGGTGAGTTTGTACTGGTAAACAAGATGCCTCTCGTGTTTGCTCCTGGGAGGAGGTCTGGGCTCTGATGGCATCCTTGCTGTGTGTTTGTTCACTTTGGTTCCCTTTGGGGCATGAACAGAATATTTAGTCTATGATGAAACTGGCATATGGTTTCAGTACATTTTTGGTCCAGAGGCTGTTTCTGATGGGTAGTCCATACCACCTATGCATCAGATTTGCTCCCCCACATGTTTTCACCCCTCCGCTAGCACACCAGTTTTTCTCCAGAACAACAACATGCCTGTGGTCACCCTCACAAGCTCCCGAGCCACATCCCAAGACATGTATGATGATACCACAGTATATAAGAACTACTCTGGTTAATTATGACACAGTATTTGCATTACTACAGGCATTTCAAAATTAAATAGAAGGAAATGAATTAGCAATTCTGTCTCAGGGTTATAGATTTACTTCACTGTTAGTAAACTAAACACACAGGGATGAGTCCAAGTATTGCACCAACAGTGAGGGGATGAGTTCAGGTTTTCACCTTGATCATCTTGAGTGTTAAAGTACTAGAAAAACCACCTGCACAATTTTTGTTTAGGCTCTCTTATGCTATCCTATACCACTGTTAAGCAAAGTTCAGAAACATATCCAGGCTCCCAATACATAGTCTGGATGCTGCCACACTCTTTTATAGCAGAAAAGATTTGAAAATAAAGAATGTAGCCAGCCTGCAGGGTTAGGGAATGGGAGTTGGGATAGTTTAGGAAACTGGAATGTAAGGTGCAATGTGAGATGCATTGAGACCTTTGTCAAATGTCCAGTCTGATTCAGAGACGCCATCTGGACACAAGCTACCCTGAGCCAGCAGACACTGGTGCCAGACATCACTGTGTAGAGTTTTAGCAGTGTAGCTATAACCGAAGTTGTCCAGGGTGTTTAGGCATATCGTTGGAACAGTCTGAATTAGATTTGCATGTAGAAATCCTGGACATGTCCTACGCATTGTTGTGAATTAGGTGCTTCACATGCTTGCTCTGAGCACTGGCTTGGCAGTTTGTTCAGCCTCTGTTTATTCTGCCTGCCCTTTGCAAGACTCAGGCAGGTTCCAGCGGGAGTTGCTAGAGTTGCTAACATTGCCTGCAGCAGGGCAAGGTGAGGTCTGCAAGCAGGCTGAAAGGAAGGCTGCAAGGAGACCTACTGCAGTGGTGAGACCTACTGCAGCAGTGCTGAGGTGAACAGCAATAGCTACAGCTGGGGGATTCATGCAGGTCTCACATGGTTGTGGGTCTGGAGAAAGGAGACCCTCTCTCAGGCTCTCTGGGGAGTGATAATAGCTCTATATCCCCAAACTAAATGGCATGGGTTAGCATCCTGTGAAGGTAAAATCCTCACTAAACACACTTGACACAAGTGAGAAGGCCTTGCTTGCATGAGGACTGAAGTCATGAGGCAGCTTGCTCAATACATTTTATTTACGTGTTCAAAAATATCAACCCAAAGCTGTGACAATTGCAATTTATGTGTATATTTTCACGCAAGACAAATTTGAAAGCTACAGATCAGTTTTTACAGGGTTTGGTTTAGTATCAGAAGCCTAATATTGTATACATCTGATGTCCCATAACAGCCCCTCAGGTATGTAATTATGTTTGGGGATCATATTTCCTTTTCAAAAAATGTCAAAGTTTTGATGTTTCCCACAGAATAAGATTTTGTTTTTGTTAAATTACTACTACAGTTTTCTCTTATTATGTCAAAAAGATGTGCTTCGTAATTTCAATTAATCTCATTTTGGTAGATTAGGTAAGATACCCTGACTCTAATAATTAACTATGCAGTGTAATTCACAATTAAAAGGAAATAAATAATGAATTTAAATTAAATATAATAAGGCTTTAATCCATTTTTTTTTCCAAGAGGTGCATGTAGTTATTTGTTTTTCTGGTTCTGGTAAAATTGTAGTTTGATAGTAAATATTTATCTTCAATATTTTTCCTATTCTTATTACAAATATAATGAATTTGAAATGAACCAGTAGGAGTATATGGCATAGAAAATATTCAAATCTTCACAATGTCTCCACTCAGTTCTTTTTCTTAGATTTCTGGAGAGGAACAATTTGATCCAGAATTGTGAAGAGTTGTCTGGAGGTGAGATGATTTATCACAGAGTGGCATACAACCACAGGACTGGAAGAAGATAGGAGTGATGACAGTTACTTTCCTTCCTGCTTGTTTAACTCAGAGCTCAACAGCAGGTACAGGATGTTCAGAGGTATTGCAAAAACTCATTAGTTCTCTATAAGGAAAGTTTGCCCTGGAGTTCACAGTTATTATCCTTGAAGCTAACGATGTGAGTTGAAATTCTATGCAGCTTCAGTGCAGCATGTTTCTGCATTTACTGGTTCACCTCAGCTGAACCCTTCTGGCTCTGAGAACCTTGATGAATCCCATCAGCAAAATCACAGGTTATGGTGAACAAATGCTTCAAGTTCTTGGATAATTTCTGGATTAATAAATGGAACTTTTCACAGCTCTACTATTTTTCTGCTGAAAGGATGACTATTTTTCCTGTTTTGCCTTGAAATGAGCAAATGGATAACTCAGACTCCAAGACTAGATTGTAAACACATATATTTCTATAGTTTCATGTGCTCAAAATTTCATTCATTCACAGGAGTTCTGTCCATTGAATTTCCCAATCTCTTACTAAATCTGCAATTACTATTGGCACTAGGCAGTAGGTAATATGCTCTTTTCTTGCAGATGCAGCATGCTGAGCAGCATTCATAAGACTTTTCCCTGCAAGGATCATTTATTTGGATGGTAATTCCCCCATTTTGTTCTGCTTACACATTTGTGCTAGAAATCTGTGAAACCTGGATGTATATGAAGTAATTATGGATACAAGAGCCAGATGTATATGCAATGGAGAAGATTTTGAGAGGCATGTATTTGGCTGTGAGAGTTGAGTTGTTAAGTGGCCTCCATCCGGTGATGCTGGCTAGTGCTAAGCCCTTTATTCACTATATTGCACAGAAAGCAGAAGATAGAGCCAGCTTATATCCTTCTTTCCTTTGACTAGTCCTGTAGGGCAGAGCAGCTTGTGGAGGAAATGGTCTTCTGAGTAGCACATGATCCCTTTGCTATTCCTTTTGAGGCAGCCCAGCCTCACTTTGCCCCAAACAAGAGGCTGACCCCTGTGAGACCTGTATGGCTCCTATCTAAGTAGACATGTGCACACCTCACAAAGAAACCAGATTCAAAACACTCCATCAAAACACTGCCACATGACAACCCACTTGTACCATTACAAAATTCAGACCTAGACTGAGATGTCTCTATAGGAATTTTAGTGTCTAAATGCTTACAAATTCCCTACATGAGGGAAGAACCCAGGTAAGAAATTCAGACTCAGAAGCTTCATCACATTATAAACCAACATTATGCATATAAACCAGCACTTTTAACAGTTTGGCATCTTCTTATTTAGTTCCCTTGCTAATCCCTTTTTGCTACATGGATAACTATAAAAAAAAAAAAAGGGACATGGAAGAACCCCAAATTTATGGCTTGAGATAGGAATGTAGTCTACAGTTTCATGAGGGTAATGCCAGGGGAAACATCCTGGCCTCAGTGGGAACTTGTGAGATGTGTAGTGGACTCTAAGGTGATCTGCAGTCTCCCTAATTGTGATGAGATCATGGCTCTGTGACTGCAGCAAGATCTCTAGTTCTTCCTAGAGTTCTTCTAGTCCTTCTCAAGAGATCTAGATCTCTAGCTCATCAGACTGAGCCAATGATGCAACTCAGTTGTGTAGCCAAAGTATGAAAGCAGAGTGGTACCGAACTCAACAGCTGGGCTGGCAGCCACCTCATCATGTTTATGTATCAGTCTCTGATGATAGGAAGCAGTGGTAGTGATGGGCCACAGACTTGATTACCTGCCTGGAAAGTAGAAAACTGTACTGAGCATTTATCATCAGCCATGGCAAAATTTTTTCCCCCATGACAGATTTCTTCTAACTTTATAGCAAAATAAGATGACACATCAGGCTCCTTTCAATAATGCAAAGCAGCCAAAACCTCAGCTCACTGACTTCTCAAGATAAATGGAGGAAGTCCAAAATGGTGCATACGCAGAATCTGGTCCCTGCTTTCCATCTTCGATGTCAGTGATGAGATAACACCTTTTCCAAATTCTGTTACAATTATTGCCTCATTGGTCAATGCCTCAGTTAGTTATTTCATTCCAGTAACCTCACTAGAATTTTGATTACATTTACATGACTTGGCAGCATATATGTCTATATAAAAACTTCCCAGTCCTCATAGACAAATTAAGATGTGTGGGTACCACAGAAAATGACAAGTCTGGGGACCATAGTTTACCAAGGATTCTACATAGCAAATTAAAAAATCTAAAGCTGTCTAATGAAATAGTTTATATAAAAAAAATCATTTAAATGTAAGGATATGGAATCAAATTAATTTTGAATGAATTCACAGTCTCTTAACTGTTCCTATATTGCAGGAATCACATAGAAGGTATAATGGAAAAGATCATACTCTTTGTAATTTTGTTAACATTCTGTACAAATTTAAAATAAAAGGAGTTGTGTTGTGAAATTTGATGGCAATGGTGTTCAGTAAGTTATTAAAACAACAAGGGCAGCTATGTGGTTACAAATGATAATATTTAACCATTTATGCACAAGTTTTGAAAATGGATATAATTTTCATGCACTGTAGTGGCAACACTCACATAATGGAGATTTTTCTTGTTTTGAAGTACAAAAACCTCCTTTGAGTCATGTGCATGTTCATTTGTGAGTGGAAGGACAGGTGAAAAACATGAAGTAGAAACATACAGAAAAATTGTAATTCTGCATTTTCCTGTACAAGTGAGGGTCCTCAGAGCAGACCCAAGGAATGAGACACTTCAAGTGCCACATGCTGGAGTAGTGGCTTAGGAGGAGTCATAGTGTGATCTTTAGCTAGTCTCATTCTGACCTGGCTCTGTTAGCTCCTTAATGGAGACCTTATCTCAGGTTAACATAGGAGCTAATAGCTAAATCCAAATGTTACAGGACTGTCAAGGCTATAAAGGCAGTTATTGCTTCCCTCTCAGCTTCATCATTTATCCATAAAATATGATTTCATAGTCTGTTATTTCACTAAATAGTATGTGTGTGCATCAGTAGTGGGGAAAGGATTGTGATCCAGCCTTGCAATCCAGGGGCTACCTTAACTGGTTAATGACTATACAGGGTTTATTTCTATAATAAACACCTTTTTTTTTTTTTCTCATTAACTTTATCTGTTTCCCACTAAGCCTAGTCCAGTCAGACTCTTGTAAAAGGGAGAATGAGGGACGTTTTTTTCAACCATAGATTTTTCCAAGACAGCTCCAGATAGGTAGAGCTAAGGAGCAGCCTCAATAGCCACCACATTAATTCTGGCTGCTTCTTGACCTTTCTAGCTGAGATACTCTGTAGTCTGTATTTATTGAGAGACATTGAGTTCAAATACAAATCAATTTCTCCCCCTCCCTTTTTTCCCCCCACCATTAAAAATAAAATTCACAAAATAATACAGCTTGTGGATGATCCAGGTCATCTGTTTTGTGCTTAAGCAGTATATAAGGAAAGCACCTGTGGGACCTGTTCTGAACGGGACTGAGCTCTTGCTGATTTCTATTCTGCCATGTTTTCCTCATCACAAGGTGATGCTAGAATAGCTCAAGTACCTGCAGGTCTATGGGCATCACAACGATGCAGAGGAATCTCTTTGCCTGTGAGCTCTTCGACCTAATCCACTGCTGCAGTCAGAACACAGTATTATAAAGGCTTATAGCTGCTGTATGTTTATTCTATTTTTCCTTTTGTTGTTTATTCATGACAGTGACTCAGAAATTATGCAGTATTCTAATTATCACAATTGTTTCCAAAAGAAGCATTTCTATTAATGGTACCTCAATTTCAGTATTTGGACCACAGGATACCATTTAGCTGCAGCTGTTGAAATTGGCTGAATTTTTATAATACCAACTGCTGAAGCTATAGTATGTCTATGTTAATCCTCCCATTTATATTAGCACAAAAGTAATTGAATACTAAAGCTGCTCAATTTGCATTACAAACTCATTTCAGTAAAATATTAACAAGTATGAATCTTTATTCTTATGGCATCAAACTGGCCTTTTGTGCGTAAGATTTATTTAAAAACAGAATTAAGCACGAACAGTTCTACAGGGAATTCCTGCCCTTTTTTCACATAAGTTCTAAGCAGCTTTTTCTAAAGCAAGAATCAACAGGGATAGTATTACAATTCAGATGGGCAAAATAAACAAGCACAATTTCCTTTAATCACCTATGAATATGCATAAACAAAATATCTCCTTTGTGGTTTAGATATCAGAGGCTTATTGCTAGTCTAAGAAAGCTTAAAAAACCCCAACAAACAAATGGAGGGGAAGTCAGTCATCTGAGAATGGTCAATCAAAAACCACATCATTCATCCCAGGTAGATTAGGTAGAAAGATGATTTAGGTATTGTGTAAGTGTTCCATTTGTTGATCTTTTTTCAACCTCACTTAAGACAGCATCCTGGATAACTGTTAAAATAGTCCCAAATAAACAATGAAACCCAGAGAATGGCATGTTTATTTTCAAATATTTACGGAGTGACTTGGATAGCTTTGGCAAAGAAAGAACAAATTGTCTTAATGGGTATTAAACAGCAAATATAACTGCACAAGAGACTTGCTGTAAATATCTTAAAGACTAATTGCAGGCACTGTACAAGAAGCAAAAGGAAACAAGACACCTCAAACACTGTCGGCTAAGAAATGCCAATTACACTTTCAAGGTCACATAGTTAGCAAATGTTAACAGCTGCATGATTCCTCTACAAAAATTATTAAGGAGCCTGATTCTCCCTTGGATGTAGTTTTTCTCACTCTACTAGCTGTCATTGTACACTTGCAGCCCAGAAAGCCAATGGTATCCTTGGCTGCATCAAAAGAAGAGTGGCCAGCAGGTCGAGGGAGGTGATGCTCCCCGTCTACTGCACTCTTGTGAGACGCCACCTGGAGTGCTGTGTCCAGTTCTGGAGCCCCTATTACAATAAAGATATGGACGTGCTGGAACATGTCCAAAGAAGGGCCATGAGGATGATCAGAGGGCTGGAGCACCTCTCCTATGAAGACAG
>JAVSBS010006124.1:45883-72340 GCA_033124195.1 Coracias cyanogaster
GCAACCTGTGATACATTAATATTGGGCTCTTTTGCCGCTTTCTGGACTGCTTGATTACAGAAATTCATCCAGAGTTGAATGGAGCTCATGGCCAGAGACACTGATGTTCAAAATTGTGGACTGCAGAGGAAAACACAATGCAGGGGTGTTCCTTGTCTATGTATTTCTAGGTCTTATAGCAAACACAACATTAAAAATGTTTATCTTCTTGATTAGACACATAACTAAAACCAGTTTATTACTCAGAATAATAGGTATACAGGCCTTATTAGAAATATTTTCAAACTTATTTTTTTTCATGAATTAGAATCAATTAAATGTGTTTATTTGTGTTTCTTGTCCAAAAAGTTCTTTTAAAAAGCACAATTTAAAACAAATGTATCCTGAGGGGGGGGGTTTCTTTCCTACTCTTTTTATCCACCTATTATTTTCTTCAACATTTATTTTATTTTGACAGTGTCTGCTTCTTGTCCTTCCATCTAACTTTCCACTGCTGTGAAGAATGTTTTGGAAAAAGAGTGTTTTTAAAAAAATTTTCTGACAGGAGGACTAGGAAAAAAGTTGCCTGATGGAGCTATTACCTTTGAGTACTTTGCCAATCTGATGATAATGAAAGTTATTTCCTCCTGTAGTTAAAAATACACTTTTCAAAGTAATCTTTTCACTCCTCCAGCCACTCTGGTGACTCACTGCTCCAAGGTAGGGATCCACAGCATTGTTTGTGAAGTTTACAACAAAAAAAGAACATTAAAAATATGCCATTCTGTAAATCAGTGTTTCCCTGAGTGTGAAACACAATCAAATCCAGATAGAGGTGTAAATCTGAAACTGAAACAAGCTACATATCAAGACCAACATAATAAAAACCAGCTTTACCTACTTGATTGTTGAATTTTGAAGATGTTGGAAACCACCTGACATGGCGAATAAAGTAAGGACAAATAAATGTTTTGAGAAACATCTGGATGCATAATCTAGGCTGATAGCAGCTTTGCAACTCCCACTTAGCCTACCCTAGATCTCTAGGTTCTTATTACATCTATACAATTCAGGTTTTAGGATATTTCCATTATGTTATGTGGATTTTAGCTGTTTTTACCGAGCTTGCACTTTCGGTTAATCATTCAAAGTTCTATTAAAGTGTTCAGTGGATCTCAAAAGTGTTACAGTTATTAATGAATTAAGCCTATTTCTCTGTAAAGAAATATATTTAGCAGGGTTCTTCTGAAAGGATACTGACCAGCCAATCCCACTACAGAAGAAATAAATTTAACATTTTCCCAGGAACAAAGTGCCATAACATTGAGGCAAAAAGGCACTCCAGGCTGACAGATGTCTCAAAACCTGATTACTATACTCACATAGGTGAAAAACTATGGTAAGCTGGTCAGAAGCAGGATATGTGGATATTTAAAAACCAACAACAACAACCTTTCATGCAATAGTGTCTTCTTTAAGAGCTGAAACTTCCAGAGAATTCACTCATAAAAATTGAAGTATTACTTGGCTATATAACAAACTCCTGAAGCAGCCTCTCTGCTGGCAGCTTACCTTACCTTGTGTAGGAGGAGGTGCAACTTCTATTCTAACTGTGGTTTATTAACCTTCTGCCAAGGAAGTCCCTGAAGAAGTGACGTATTGCAGAGAAGAGAACAAGAGTATCTGTATAAAACCCACTCTACCTCCACCACTGAAACAGAGATGCTTTGGTGCATGAGTTTTGCTCATTGCTGTTATTTCACACTTCTAATCATTGAAACAGGCTACTGTGATTGTGGAGGTGGTATGTTGGGTCTGCGCAAAGCAAATCAGCCAGCACATGTGTGGGCAGCCACCTTATTGTGGTTTAGAGAGGTTTGTCAGCAAGCTGGAAGGATGGGTGGTTGGAAGAGTGGCAGAAGCAGCTTGAGGCTGTGTGGGAGCGGAGCCGGTGGCCCCGTGCGTGCTTTGCCTGCTAATGGGAGAACTGACACTCCACTGGAAAGGAGCTCAGATGCTAAGAAATTCCAGTAAAACATAAAAACTAAAAATAGCAGGCTGATTCTTTGCCTGGAGTAAATCAGAAGGGATGTGTTGAATCCTTGGATTTACCTCAGCTGAGGATCTCATCCTGTGCACTGCTCCCTTCTCTCGCACCACTCTGCCAGCACTTAGGGGGATGATTGGATCATCTTGATTTAACCACGTTTCAGTTCCATGGTGGGAGAAGTTGGTATTATAGGAACTGTTAGTATCAACTTTTATTCTATTAAACTATTACAGTGACTTTAACATAGAAGTTTTGCAGTGAGAAAACAATTTCTGTGATCTGGTCTCAGAAACCTCAAGCCTCTAAAACAGTTACCTGAATTTGCAAGCCTATTATGTACAACTTACACATATTTTCAGAAAACATGCAAGTTGGCATGAAGGAAATTTTTTGTCCCTTCTGTTGAAATCAGTGCTTAACCTGGGAAAAAATAGTAATGTTTTACCTGGAGTACAGCATGTTCCTGGTTTGAAGTTAATTTAAATAAATGAGAAGCCATCCACTGCTGCAATTAATCAATTATCAAGGCTTTCCTGTATCAGAGTTCATTTTTGAAGAGAGAGAAAGAGAAGTGAACCTTACTTTGGAAACTTTAAAAGATGAACATATTTCAAACCATATAAGATCTTGCTTGTAATCCAGTTGCATGCATTTAACATGCATTTAGCTGGAAATCAGTAAGATCTATTTGACCAGGTTCAAGCACCCAGATTCTAATAAGCCCACTCCTATGTTTATGTTCCAAAAGCAACATGTTGATCTCTGCCTGATCGAGGCTTCTGTGTGTAGAAAGGACAAGAAATAGGCTTTATGAGATGGCACTTTGTAACCTGCAATTGTTCTGTGTGAATCTCATGTCATCATCCTGCTGTATTTCTTTCAGAACTTGAAAATTTCCAATAATCAGCCCAAGTTTAATAAGATATTTTTATATGTAGCAAGGAAGAACAGCTCTCTATACTTTAAATCTTACCATAACACTTCAAAAATCTCACCAAACTAGCATTTCTTAATCTGAACTTTTTCTAGCTCATCTCTTCTGTTTCTTATTGCCATTCATATAATTGTTTAAAATAGTAGAGTTTCCATCAATTTTTATTTCCCTGTCATCAATTATTCCTCTCAGCCTTGAGCCATATTAAACCAAAGCTTTCATATTTTTTATCCATTCTCATCTGTCTCATGCTTAGCTTTTACTTGTGCTTAAAGCACTCTTAGCAAGAAAAAAGATCAAATTGTGGTTAGGATCCTATCCTTTATTTTGTTACTTTAAGCCGAAAGTATAAGCAATAGAGGTAGACAAACAATTTGTAACGAAATGTAAATAAGAGAAAATTGTGACTGTTGTGGTTTATCTTCAAAACTTTGCGAATTTATTAACTTTAGGACATGCTATAAAGTAATTTCATGTGAGCTGTTACAAATTACAGAATGCACATGTATTAAAGTCAATATATAATGTGATATTAGGTAATCAAATTGTCAGTATAGGTTATACCCCTGATCTGTTTATAAACAGGTAGCAACGTTGAAATATTCATCATTTCAGGAGATTTATAAATAGGTATGTAATGTTTTTCTCTGCATGAATAACACATATTTGGTGTTTTTTCATTACAGCTTGAAAATCACATCAGACTCATTACTGTACATTAAGCCACAGGACTTTGGCTCTTCTCTGAGTTAATTAGTGAGAAAAAAAAAAGCAGTACATTAGAGCTGGTAAAAAAAGAAGAGGCAAGGCAAGACGCAAAAAGAAATTTCATTTTCAGTTGTGATTAATGTATGCATTGTGTTCTGTATAGTAAGATAATGCACAAATGTATTCATACAGTTTGTAATGTTAGATTGGCTGTGATAGAAAACACTTTTTTTGGTGGCCAAAATCTATTTGGAAATAATGGAACTCAATATGTTTTCCAAACTAATTCTTAGGCAGTGCCTTTTAATTCATTTGTAGCTTAGAGTACATTCAGATTTTACACAATTTCCTGTTCTATGCTGTAGGGAGTATGGTCCCTGGTTCACTTCAGAAGGCTTGCTTTCTCTTGCTGCCCAAGGGAAGAAAATCTACCCTTGATCCCAGAAGACCCCTACACCTCTTACACATGTGCAAGGTTCTGGCACGTCTCTGGACATCCTTTTATGACCACCTGAAAGCCCTGAAGGAATGAAAGTGGATTTAGATCTTACTATCCTGCTGGATGATAATGCTGTTGAAAGCGTGTAGCATGGCATAAAGGGCCTCAGCTTTTCTAGAAGGTCACAAATACTCAGAGATTGATATTCTGCCATTAAAACAAATGTAAAACATCACAGAGAGACATGTAGCTGCAAATGTAAAATGAGATTACAGGAGCCTGTGAGAGAGAAGATAAATAGTTCTTTCTTTCTTTTTTTAACAGTCTACAAGACTATACTAAAGTAACATCCTCAGATTTCTAAGAAGTTCAGCATTTTGGGGGCTGCAGTTGCAAATGCAAAGTGACACTGAAGCAAGTCTCAATGTTTTATACTTTAGCTCTCTGGAATTTTCTCTTTGGCTATCACAGCTCCATGTCATTGCTTGCAGGCTCTGGTTTTGCTTTGAAAATAAAGTACATCTCATCTGAGAATCCAAATGCAACTTTGTTCTTGCTTAAGCAGGGATCGGCAATGATCACAATGAGTCAGACTATGGTTTTACAAAGGCGTTTTCCCACTGAGGTTGATTTGTTCTAATGGCTATTGATTCAACAAATTGTAACTTGGAAGAAAGGATAAGCTGTGAATGGAGCTGGGCTGGAGGAATTAAATTACCCTAATGTCACTTCTAATGGACATACCAGCAGTGCCCACTCCTTCTATAAGGCCGCCAAAACAACTCTGCCCCTAATTTCAGCCATTATCAGAGGCAGTTGCATTTCTAATGCTGTGTATTGATAAAAGGATAAATGCTATTTTTGCCATTGGTGTCAGGAGGGCTGGGTATCACATTAAAGGCACAGATCGCTGAAGTTCTGTCCTTGAAATAGTCATGGCTTTCAATTTCTTTCTCAGCATGTGTTTAAATATTCCCAAGAGCCCCAAGCTGCCTCCAGTTGCTTCCTGTTTAAATAAAAGATGATTCCTCTTTTTATTCTGTGGAATCCATTCAAAGGAAAAGGTCATGCCCAAAGGGAGAAAGCAATTTCCGTATTCTTCATTTTAGAGCTCCAGAGAGTTGCAATTTAAGTTTCCCAGAACAGTCTCAATTTTTAAAATTGATATTATTTGGTTTTTTGTTTTCTTTTGATTGGGTTTCTTTGGGGGGGGAGGGGGGGAGAGGGAAAGGCAAGTGTCGTGTTTGTCTAAAGCAAAACCTTTACATCATTTAGACTAGTTAAATCCCTGGCAGCTCAGAAATGCAGCATGCCTGGGATATCCTCAGGTTAGGTAGAAGGATAATTAAGAGAACTTATTTATTTTAACTTACTTTGTTTCAGATGATGCCTGACACCAGTGATTCTAAATGTGCCCTTCTTTCCCACTTAAGAAGGGGAGACTATGAAATATTTCACAGGGAGTTATTAATGTTTAATATTAAGCATTTCCTCCGTCATGACTACAAGGATTTGCTTTTTCAGAAGATTTCACAATATTTTTGTCTGAAAATTGAGGTGAGCTGGCCCTTAGACTGATGGGGGGGAGATTATTCCAGCAGTGTCCAACGTTATTTAAAAAGAGATTTGTTTTCCTGGTGATGTAATAAAGCATACAGATTTTAAAAATTGGTTTTGTCTCTCTTTTTTTTTTAATGTTATGTCTTACATTGATGAAACTAGATTATTGAATAATAGAAACATGATGAAATCTTCAAGGGTAAGCCCCTGTGGACATACTAAACACTAGCATAAACGGGTCTCAGTCCATTGATTTCTGCAGAAGTTCAAGCTTGGGAACCAAACACAATATCTCAAAATTATTGGATTCAATTACTATGAATATTTATATTTTATAGACAGATCTCTCATGTGATACAGACTTCTGCTAGCACAAAGTATGATAAATAAATAAATATTTTTTAAAAAATTTATTCTGTTACTTAATAGTGTTCAACTGTGTTAAAAAACCCCCACAGTCAGGAAACCAGTATCTTTGTCTAGAATCTGAATTCTGTTTACTTGCATTTTCCCTGCTTGTTAGTAAGGAGAAGGTACTTTCTAAATTACTCAACACTGCCAAACCAATGAGTATGCAGAATGTCTTTTCTATTTATGATTTCAGGCTTCTTTTATTTTCTTTATAGCCTCTTTTCCCCACTCCTCCCTTCTTACACAAACATTGTTAGTTAGTTACACATCTGGAAATACCCTGCTCAGTAGGATAGGGAATGCTGCGGCTGCCTGTCACCAACTTGACTGCCTCTACTCAGCTTTGGGTGCTGTCACCAACCCCTCCTTCCCTCACATTTCCCTGAACTTCTCCCTCCACCCAAGCATGCTCCAGGCTGTGCAACTACATCTCCCCCTGCACCTACCCTTCCCAAAGGCTACCCCAAGAAGTGTGAGACCAAAGTTTGTAATGTCTCAGGCACCTGAGCCCAACTTGTCACAACATGCCTTGCAGTGGTCCACTGCAGAGTTTGCAGTCTGGACACTCTCTTAAAGTGATGAATGTTTTGTGACTGCCCAGCATTGCCAAGGTTTATCTTCAGCACGGACAATTATGAACTCAGCAGCCTCTCTCATGTGACAATGGGAGGACTGCAAAACAAACTGATCGAACAGTTTCAAAACAACAGTCATTAAAAGCTGGAGTTTCAAGCTTATGTAAGTGAACAAATGTAATGAACATTTACAAATAAAAAAGTGGTTTAGAACTGTCTAGATAAGATGTGTAATTCAATAAATGGGGATGAGAACCAAAGACCTGCAATCTACTTTCCTTAACATAACATTAAGAATATACATCTTTATAAACAGGCCATCATGTATTCCTATCCCATACAAGTCCAGACTGGTTACCTACTATATGTTAATTTATTATTCATAAGTATCTACTGAAAACTAAGGATTAACCTTTGAAAGGGCATGGTTGATTTGTTAACTTTCTGCCTAGCTTTCCACATTTCTTTTTTGTGATGGGTAACAATATGAGTGGATGACAGAGTTATTTTAACAGTAAAGCTAATAGTAGAATACAAGACTATGATATGAATTTTCCTTATAAATTATCATGCAGGTTAAAAAAATAGTTATGGATGCTAAAAACCCTACAGCTTTTTAGCATACAAAACATACTACATACTTGAGAGGAATCTTTGTAGGTAGTGAATAATTAGAGCACACAATCATAGCAAACCAAATTGATAGTCTGTGTTCATGGAGACACTATGGATCAGGCTTCCTTGACTGTGTCTGATACTGACTGAAGCCATTGTTGTGTTAATCTGAATGAAGTTTCACAGGACTGCCATCATGG
The DNA here is from genome assembly GCA_033124195.1 of Coracias cyanogaster. Lineage (NCBI taxonomy): Eukaryota > Metazoa > Chordata > Aves > Coraciiformes > Coraciidae > Coracias > Coracias cyanogaster. The sequence goes on from JAVSBS010006124.1 coordinate 53,355, forward strand.
TTATATAATATTCTTAATCTGACTATGATTATTGCTGTTTGGCTTGAACAGATGAGGTCTGGGGCTTGTGTGTGTGAGAGAGAAAGATAACAGGAAGGATGACAAGTGACAAAATGTGCTAAAGAGAGAAAAAAGACTATCTCTATTCCATCCAAGGCACTGGATGTTATCTCTCCAGCAAGCAGAAGAAGCCAAATATTCAGCTACTCTTTCTAAATTAACATTTAACGCATGTCCAACTGCATGCAATTACAAACCCATTTACACACCTAGAAAATATTCAAATGAATATGAAAAAATTTGCATATGTACATTTAGAGTCTGGTGTACAAACCTGAATAAAATATCACCATGTGGAGGAATCTCTTTCCAACACTGTCTCAACAAATGTATTCAGAAATGAAAGTACATAAGTCTGACCCATAAAACTCTGTACACTTTCAATACTTCATTACCACCTAGAAGCAACCTGACAACAAATTGTCAGTCTGAGGAATAAACCAAACCAAATCAGAACTCCTGGAAAACTCTATTAAGGCTGCACTACCCTTTCCCTGCTTCTACCTTCTCTAATGAACAAATTGTTCAAATATACAAACCAAGCTGTTGTAAAACTTCAGACTAAAGAATGTGCAGCAGGTGGCAACATATGTGTCCAGTTAGTTCCAGCCAAAACAGTCTAATTTGCAAAGGGTACAGAATTTCATTGTGAGTCAGCTGAGGGGGCGATCGAAAGAGAAAAGAGGCTCTAGTTCAAGTGCTAGGCCTGCTGAAGAGAATAGTTATTAATTTAATGGCATTTTTAGACTATCCTGAGCTATGGAGTGTACAATAATTCACTTTATCCTCTAATTTTTTTCTGTTTGGGGGTCAGTTTCTTCTGGGATTTAGTCGTCTTCTACTGCTCCGTTTTCAGAAATATTAAATTAAGAATATTTATATAGAATAAAGCTTAGGAAAAAACAAATCAATTAGGACAAAACCAAATAATGGAATCTCAGACCTTTAATCCATTCTAATAAACAGAATTGAATATTTTATTTTTTAATATATGTAGTCTCCCTCTAGTGGTGCTTTAGTCACTGCTTGAACCAGTTAAAACCTTCCTAACTACAATGTGTTTATGTCTTCTTCGAACTTGTGATTTTGATGGGAATATATAAAAAGTAATTGTTCTGACCAACAGCTAGTGGCATTTGCATGTTGAATAAAGAAAATAACAATGAACAAAGCAGCAACTTTGGGAATGTCTCAATTATCACAGAACCAAATTTTTCACAAGATTCACATTTTGACAGATAATTTCCAGCAGACAGGTGTTCAAAGAGCTTTTCATTACTTGACATCTCAGGTAAGCTGACTGGCTGTGGTAATAATAGATAGCTCTTATATAAGCACTTTTAATCACTATCTACCAAAGAGCTTAATGAAAGTGTTCAGAATATTTTTTTTTTTCATCTGGAGTGCTAATAAACCGTCTGATTGGTAATAAAATCCAGGGATTTTAAGGGGCTAAATTTCTTCATATTTTTACTTCAGGGTTTTTTTTGTTTGTTTGTTTGTTTGTTAAAAAAATATTCATGTAAACTAAACAAATGAATTAAAAAAGGGCATCTTGAAATCAATCTAGTTTGCTAATTCTAAAGTTATGTTTGAAATGATATTAAAATACTCTTGGGAGACTAAGCCCCTACTGAAAATGTCAAATAGAAGAAAACCTTTTAATTTTTGCTTTTTAATATGTCAAGAAAACATTGATAACAAAAAAATGTATGTTTTAGAACAATGGAAAACTGATTTTCTTTTCTGATTTTTCAAATAGTCTGCCATTACACTGAACCCAAAAGTTATTTTTAAAGCTGTACCCACATGTGAACCCAAATCCTCCTGTAAGGTATGCAGTATGGCAATGTGTACTAGTATTTCCACTTTATAAACTGAGATTTGTCTGGGGTTTTGGTTTCTTTGGCCAAAGGAAAGGAAGAGCTAATTCATATTTATTTATGTATTTATACATTTATTTATTAAAAAGGTAACCTTTAAGATGCATAGGCTCTGCTTTTAATGCAGTCTCTGTTTTAATATTTCTCAAGAACGAAGGTGAGGTGCAGAGATTTAAGACATTTCATTTCATTCCACCGAGCCTGTGCTAACCCAATAAATTGTGGGTTTGAGATCGGATATTTAAGCAATTATTAGAAAGAAAAAAGTAGCCAGTTTGATGGTTTCTCAAACATCGTTAAAAGCTTGATAACTTAAAATTCAATGTTAAAAGGAAAAAAAAATAACATTATTACCTAAATAATTTTAAATCATCAATTAAGAATATGAGGCAGTCAAGTAACTGGAAAAAGCCTTAAACAGTGTATCCTACCTTTTACTAGCTTTTGCCACCTTCCTCCTTTTTCACACTCAACAAATCCATTTTTTTCTTTTGAGACAATTAAGGTGTTGCCTGAACATGGTTTTGGAGCCTGGCCTTCATTGTGGCAGCAAGATGCTCTGTGCTCTGTGAAAACTAAGAGAAGTAAATATCAGATACTGCATTTCTTGCTGCCATTCTGCATATTAAGAAAGCAGCAATTACTGCACATTTTGAGAGTCCCTTAGCTATCTCCCAGGAGATAGTTAAGCTGGCATTACCATCCTTTCTGTATATTGAAAATAGTGCAAAAGGACTGGCATGGATAAACAAATAAGGTCTAAGGAGGTAGATATGAAATATGTCTTCCTTGATTGTCCTATCATCTCATCCTAATCATGTTTTTCACTTTCCCTCATTCATTTGCGCTGAACACTGATAAGGGATAATTTAGCCCAAAGCTAATATGCTAATGATTTTGAGTATCAAATGTTTGGCCTGCACTTTTTAAATAGCAGACATATTAGATCACTCATTTTGTGGTGCCCTTGTTTATTGGAAAGCAACTTATACTTTATCTTCTCAGTCACAATCATGTATAATATTTTGGGCAGCAGAACCTAGTTTTGATTATTAAATTATACATTTAGAGCTGCATTCTTATTGAATTTCTGGGTTAACTTTTTTGTTGTGACTGCCTATTTTAGTTATGACTGCAGTAGGTAACTGAATGTCTCTGTCCTGATATAATGTCACGCATAAATAGGGAAATCAAGAAAAAACTCTTTTTGCACAAAATAACAATCTCACCCTAGTATATTATATTTTGGAAAGACTATGACATTAGCAAAGCAGAATCTGAAGCTTAGCTGTCAATGCATCATTCATTCTTGCCCAAGACGTTCTTCCTAAGAAAATCCTGCCATCAGTCCTTTTACATAATGGGACATTAAAAATAAAGCAACATATTGTAACTCAATGGTCAATCAGTTCAGTTATCAGACATCTGAAAATCTGCACTGGGGAATGCTGAAAAAGCATAAACTGGAATGTAGTGAAGAAGTATGGAGACATATATTAAGAAAGAGTTCAGAATCATAGTGTATAAATTCTGTATGACTCAACAGCTGTACAGGTAGAGAAAGCCCAGCATGACATTGGCTGATTTAAGAAAACTTGAAGGTAGAATTAATCATTGATGTGGCTATCTCTGTAAACGAAAGAGATTTTGAAAGGAAGGAAAACGTGAAAACCATACAGATTGAGTAACTGTACCATAAAATAAGATTTCTCTTGGTAATTTAGCAGTAAAAATAAAGTGTGGCCAACTCTAGGATCTAACAAGAATGTGTTGGACACAGAAATTGTCTGGATTTACATATGATACTTGCCAAGTCTACTATTCTTGGAAATCCCTCCTGCATTCCTGTTTCTCTAAAGGGAATTCATGGTTCATTTGTTTGCTTCCAAAAATGAATATGAACAAAATTCATATCCCTATGGGACAATGCACACCATAGTCCAAAGTTCTTTATGCTAGTAATGCAAGTAACTTCTGCTACCTTTGCTCACAAAGTCAAAGAGCAGAGAATGTCATCAGCAAACATGGTAGTGAACATATCTGTGTTCAGGTTGCTGAGAACAGGAACTTCGATATACCAGGTAGTGACTTCATTGAGATAAAAACTATTACAAAGAAAAGACAAATAAATAGTAGAATGAGGCAAAACAACCAACAGAAAAGAGTAAGAGAAGGGAAAATTGTCTGGAGGCATAACAATTTGGACAGGAGCTACCCAGGAGCATGACAGACAGGATACAGCAGTGAGGGGAACCTCTCACCAAAGAGCTGGGGAAATATTTTGAAATACAGGACTCAGTCAAATACAGTATTTCAGCTGAAAGATCAGCAAGAAAGAGGCTTGCCCTGGAATTATGATTATGTGAAGCAGGCTTGGCAGGGGTGTTAAGAGAAAGAATCTGAACTGAGTTTCCAGGGTCTTTGATGTAGATATGACAGATACCCATTTGAAAAGATCTTCTTTAAGGACCTGAAGTAGCACAGAACTGCCAACTCTTAATAACTTGAATCGATCCTAAAAAATACCACCAGGACCTGATTCTGATCTCAGAATCTCCAAATTGTATGGCTAGAAATTTCTGCTGCCTTTGCAAATGTTATGGACCTCAGCAAACAAATTTCTTTTCAGCACTGCTGTCTCAAGTTAAGCTGCTATTCCTGCCTGGTGGTAACACCATGTATTATGAAAGGCTGGAGGGAGAGCATCATTTCGTGAAGTATGTGGGGAAACAGGTTTGAAATTCATCAAAAGCTGAGTGCTTAACCTGCTTTTGTCTGTGCTTACAAGTTAAGCAGGTTTAACATTGATCGGTGGTATCTAGTGATAACTGGCTGCAGTACAAAATACCCAAACAAGCCAAAACAAGAAAAACCCCAAACCCTCCTCCCTCCCCAGCTATTCAATGGGTTGCTGTATTTTTCCTGAACTGATGCCCCTGCAAACTAAGAACAGGCTGCTTCTGGAACCATGAGCTTTGAAGTATAAAATGGAGTGGCATGAAGTTCTGGCTGCTGTGACTCATATTTGTTTGTCCTCATACAGCTCAGATTTCCTGTTGGCATCCTAGATTCCAAGAACATATGCATGGTGCATACATGGAGGAATGCCTGTTTCCTCAGACAAAGAACTGAACATTGTGTGACAGCAGGCCCACCCCTCTGGAGATCAGAGAATGCAAAGCTGTTCTGATGATGAAATCCATGGATGATTTAATGGAAGAGGAGGATGAAAGGAAACAATTCAGCAATCCTGCAGTACTGTGGCATTCTTTCTAGAAGAGAAGTTATGGATGAAAAATGTAAGTAATTTGTGACACTGTAGATTCAGGGCAGAATTACAGCTGCTGACCTTTATTAATGTTTCACAATAGCCATATATTTTGATCTTCAAGTTCTTGCTAATGAAGAATTATAGAAAAGTTGCTACATGAGAATACTTCCTTTGTGAAAGAAATTTGTCTTGGCTTATTGCTCTGAAGGAGTTCACACTTTAAGTTTGTTTTCTTCGTCAAATTATTCTCACAGTAAAACTATACAACTTTCCACATGATGCTGGGCTCTGTACTTCCTTTTCTGTGCTACTCACTCATCACTGTGACCACTATGAATTCATGTCATACAGCATACACTGCATCTTCTTGACATGCATTTGAGAAATCTGCTACTTCTATATCATTTACACATGGATGAGAAACAGGGCAAATTTGGATCAGTTAAAACCAAGAACATAATCCAAAAGTGTATCTTGGTCTCTGTCATTTACACTTTGGCTGCCACATTGGAATGTGTGGATGAAGCAACTGAGCACACTGCAGAAATGTGCATCACTGACTAGTAATGTGCAATGCCCAGAGCAGGCAAGGATCTTACATTCTGCTGGGTTTGGGACAACAGAAACACTGGTTTCTGCTGGCTCAAGATGCTGAAAGTGTTTAGTAAGGAGGAGGAATGGGGGAATTAATTTCTTTTATGATACTGAATTTATGCAGGTCGAGGAATTGTTCCCTTGCACAAGGCTGAAGCAGACTCTTCTTTCTGCCTGTGGCAGTGGCTCTCCAGTCCCAACACCTGCTAATCCAAATCTCACATGACAAGAAGGTATAGTGGACAGTTTTCTGGTGTAGTTCTTTGACCTGCTGGAGACCTCCCATAATCACCATCTCCTGAGCTAAGTTACCTAGCTCCCAATACCCACAAATGTTTTGCTACATCTCCATGCTTTCTCTCAATGTGTCCTTACATCTTGTAGCCAAATATTTTAAAATTCCAATCACTTGAAACATGCTTACTAATACCTGCTTTGCCAACTACAACACACTTCTGATTTCCAAGAATTTTCTGTTGTTTTTAGACTAAATATATGAATTAAAAAGTGATTTCTTCCCTTATTTCTCCCCTAGTTCAAGAAATTTGAAAAAAAAAAGTTTTCAATGCATTGGTTTGATTATTTCTGTTGATAAAACTATTGTTGCTGTCATCTCTACTAACTAAGTCTTCCAGACTTCTTCAATTTGCTATTGACCAGAGAGACTAATTTGTCATCCTATTTATCAGCCTCTGCTTACATGAAGTTCTGTGGAAAATTCCCCAGTTCCCATATCTTTCCTTTCAAATAATTTGTATACTCAACAGTTCGCTGCTCTCTCATTCGTGAAGTTAACACATCTCCAGGGAAGTCAGATGAATGCTGCTTAACATCCTGAAGACCATAATTGACATAATTCCATGTGGTATGGCATTGTGGAAGAATGATGCAATTGCTGTAGGAGCTTCCCAAACTTACTCTTACAGATTTATTTTTACTCTAATGAAATGTTACAGTATCTTACTGTCCATGTGATTTCTGCTGATTTCTGTCCTAAGAGCCTGAGGTAACAGAGTTTTCAACAGTTACTAAACTATGTTCACTCTTAACGCCAAAACTAATCAAATTTTACTGAAAAATAAAGAAGATTGATCTCCTCTCACTACTTCTACTAAAAATCTATTCCAAAAAATGACTTCTCAGACAGTTACCATGTAATTTTCAGCTGTATTGTTGAGTTTACAGTATTTGTTATTTTCATTCTTCCCAGTGTGCAGTGAAGAACGAGAATGTATCTCTCACTCAAGGAGACTGAAACATTTCTCTTGGATCCTGCTTGCTTCATCCCATCAGGATTATTATCATGTACAGACTTTGTAGCTTTCTGTTCCTTTAGGGACTTGTTTTTTGGTATCTGATTCACTGAGTACCTGGTAGTGTTGCTGCACTTAAAGCAAAGTCAAAGGTTTCCTGTTTTTTATTCCCTTTTGGTCACGAGGACACTTACTCAGTCTCTTAGCACATTCCAGTCTGGTGTTTGTCCCCAAAAACCTCTGTTTACACATATGCGAATTAGCGTTAAATAGCTGCTTGTAGATGATATGGGTTTTTTTCCTCTATATTTGTCAGTCTACATTCAATGCTCTAAAAGGAACAATACATGGAATGGTGTGTCTCTGTAAATTAGAAGGAATTATGGTCCTCTCTTGGGCTCTCGAGCCCAGGTATTTGCTGGAGTTTACCTAATTATAGACTTGCATGAATATCAGATTGGATCTATTTTCCTGACTACAACGAAGGATTTACCACAAAGGATGAAACTCATATTACCTGATTTTAGCCATCTAAACCTTGGGCAATTTTTTCTTGTTAGTTACTTATGTCCCTTATATAAGATGGGTGGAAGGAGAACACTTTACCTATCTTAAAGACTTATTTCAGCATACTTTCCGGAAGTGTCTTTCCCTCAATTTACTACACAGATAGCCTATACATCCAGCTTTAATTCAATGCCTAAATTTTAGAAATGTCTTAGTTAGTTTTCTCCTTAAAAGGCTCTAGGCAGTGCCATAAATTTTGACTCCTTAATTCCCATAGATGACATTTCACACTTGTATTTTCTGGGGACAAAACAACTCTCTCAGAGAAAATACTGAAGTCACATGTGGCTTGGGAACTGTTTTTTCACTAAAAGGTTTTGCAAAGAGGAGGAGCCAGACTGCCAACATAAAATGAGCTGAAACCAAGAGCAGAGAGCATAAGTGTGAAAAGAAAGCTGTTTCTCATCATCAGACATACTAATTATTATTTTACTTATGGTTTCTAGACCTGGAATTGCAGCTTCTTTTGTCTTAAACCACTTGAAATAAAGAAGAGCATTTAAAAAATCAAACTGTGATACTCATTATTTCTCAGGTGGCAACGATTTTCTTGAATGTACTTGTGCCAGAAGAGTAATAGACTATATACAGTGTGAATAATGTTCCGGAATTCATCGTAATTTTCTAAATTCCGTTAATTCTGTGCCACGCATTTTTCCTTAGTAAAATTCTGACAGAACACAGCCTGACAATTTGCTTTTCTTCAGTAAAGGGATAGTGATACATATCAAATAGTTTCTGCAAGTGACTCATTAAAAAAAATACAATTCCTTTAAAGAAAAGGCATTTTCTTAAACTTACCAAAATGTTATCCATAGCATTTGTGACCATTTAAGAAAACATTTCTGTGTATGACCTTAAAAAAGTCATTGATCTCGCTAGTGCTTCTGATACTCCATTTATAAAAAGGGGAAAATAATACTTCCTTTGAAACATGCTTTGAGCCATACAGATGAAAAACATTAGAAAAGCAGCATTGTTATTAAAATGTCTTCATTGTTATTAAAACCTGGCTGACAGGACACAGCTAATAATGCAGTTCCTACAAGACCTCAAGATACAGTTTTGGACCTTTTGCAGACATTTTTATACTTAATGTCTTAACTTATTTAATACAAAAAATAAACAAGATAATATAACTGTTCTTTTCTTTACCTGGTCCGACTCTTAATAACAAGATGGCTCCTAGGGACAACAGATCGCTATATTCTAATAAAAATTTGGAACAGCTGCGTGTACTCCATTCCAAGATCTTCTCCTTGTATAGTTTATCTCCAAAACCACCTTAGAGCAAGCCTCACTTGTTTATTTCAGTGGAAGTTTTTCCACTAGGCATGTAAACTCATCCAGCCTATCTCTCCCTAGTGTTTATATATAAAAATACCTAATCCATCTCTGCCAGAAAATTGAAGGAAGAGAATAAGTGTAGGGTATCCAAGGCTAAGCAAACAAAGAAGTCATCAAGGTTTTGGAAAAACCTGTTAGTTCATTTTCTTTGGAAAAAAAAAGAGGAACAAGCAAAGCAGTGAGTGAAATCTGATTTCCTAAGTTTGTGTCCCTTGCTCTTTAAGCATACATCTGGCTGCAGCAATTCACTGTTGCAATAACTTCTTCCCTTAAACCTTCATGGGAAAATTTCTGGCAGAGCTGTGGCTGTCTGGGATCCATGGTAGAAAAATATTTGGGCTTCAGGAGAATGGTGAACTGATAGTCACAACAGTAGCTGAATATTTTTCTTTCCTGTGAAAATCAAGCTGAAAACAGCCACAGATCCTCACTAAATCACATCCAGTACAGCCCTGAAGGCCAAGCTCTTCAGGCATGTAAAGATTTAACTTCATCATCTACTTGTTCTATTAGGGGACCTATGTATAATCCCTTGTGATGCTTTGAGATCTGCGATGCAAAGACAAGCCTCATTTCAGTGTTTTCCACCTAAAGCCTGTTATCCCTATTGATCACATGGCTGTTGTAGGTATGTGCAGTCTTCAAGAAAAGGATTGAATCGCCTTCTTTTCTCTTTTTCTCTGTTTCCAGACTAAATAGTATTGAAACTTGATCTATTTACCAATACCGTACTGCTATAAGCTTAGTGGCCAGAAGTACTATGCATTAATAGTGTAATGTATTAATGTATTAATAGTGTAATAGCTAGTAGGATGCCGTTATGAAAAAATGATGCTTATATAAAATATTTATATTCTCATCAAGAATAATAAACTGTATGTATATAAAAAATAATTATTTTATCAGTACTAAATAAACTGTAAACTTTTAACATACTAATATAAATTCATTCAGTTTCTGTGCTTAGATGTTAGCATGTTAGATTGAACTGCACCTGCTTTCACAGCTAGTCAGCCTGACTGCTGCTTCCCCGAAGGCAAAAAAATGACATGAGATCCCCAGAGTATTGCTGAAATATTAGTCAAAGGCTGACAAGTATCTGAACAATTTGTTGATGTATATAGAGATGGCCTCCTCTCAGGGGAGTAGCTGTGACCTCAGCCCTTGTTTTGTATCAGCATTAGTACAAATCTGGCAACATTCAAGAGAATTAAGAGCCTTCAGGCTTTCTGAGTGTAATGAGCAACTACCTTCAGCCCAGTCAAGGAAAAGGCCTAAAAAAAAATTATCTTATGCCAAACCTCTCGCGGTAGACACAGTAAAAAAATAATTTGATTGGAATCACTACTGTTGAAGCCTACTGCCAATATGACATCCCTCACAGATTTTAAATCAGACCTTTTAACCATGTTCAGACTTCAGGATATGTCTGTCACATGTAGTACCCTTGACTATAACACAGCAAGGTTTGCCTCAGGGTTGTGACAAAGATCTGTGGGGAAAAAAAGTTAAACAAAACCAACTGCATTGCTCCAGTCTTTTCTTTCAGGATGCTTCTGGAGTGTGATGACAAGTGATGGCTTTTTTCACTTTCCAGAGCATTGTTTGCATATACTAATAAACAAAAGGTCACAAACAGTAAGAGAAGGAAGAACTGAACTATATATAATTATTGCAGATCCTGAACTGAATGCTTTCAGTTGTGGTCACCGGGTCATGCCTCAGTATTTGGTAATATGGACTTTGGTTTATATCTGCCCCTGCAACATACAGACACATGGCTCAAGACATGTGAATAAACAAACTGTTCTGATCAGGTACACCCTGAGCCTACGCGAGATTAAAACTAAAGATTTCTGTCTTCTGAATTGGTAATGATGTCCAATGAGATGCCATTAGAAGATCACTCCTAGTTCACGACTTCTCACATGTGTGGCAACAAAATGCCCCAATTACCGTTCTGATATTGAGTCCTACCATACTCAGCTCTGTTATTCTAATAGCTGAAGAGTACAGGCCTCAAGAGACATCATGGGTAACGACACTCAAGCCCTGCTATCACAGGCACCCATGTAATACAATAAAATCATAAAAGTAGCAGTCTTCATCCTCAGGCTAGGACTTTAGTAGCACTCCTTCAGAACCTTTCCTCTTTGATGGTTAGGAAGTGATTTGAATTTTCTAATGTTTTTTAGGCCTTGACATGAGCCTTTTGGATTCAATAGGAAAATTAAGTTCTCTCAATTTCTCTTTATCATGTTTCTGTCTTGTGGTATAGTCTGAAAGTCTTCACTGGAAACAGATGCCTAAGAAGGATCTTCTGGTTGTATTATTCTTGGAGCTGCCTGCAGGATTTGGTACCACTGGCTTCTGGATAGCTGTCTGTGCCAGAATGAGGAGTCAGCTCCTCTGCTGTTGTCGGCACCATGTTTTATTATCCCATGCATTAAAGCCCCAGATTTCATCTAAAAAGCAGCTAAGATTTCTGCCTCTGTTTTGATTGGAAGGAAGTTTTAAAACATCATTGTTCTGACTGTTTTAATTTCCAGACCAATTTATTAATGCACAACTTAAACTAGGCTTTTGTGATGCCAGCATTGTTCTTTAGCTTAAAATAGCTCTTTTGAATATGATCTTGCCCCTATACAACAAACACAACTCCTCTCAACTTTTGTTTTCATATTCTGAACTCCAGACAGACAGATCCTCTATTCCCTTATTGTCCTGGCAGTCCTCTCTAACTCTGCTCCAGGCTGAGTTAATCTTTCCTGAACACAGATGATCAGAATAATCTCCTCAATCTCTTGCACAACAGCATTAACATTTCCTAGTCTCTTTTGATGTTTTATTTCTCAATACATCTTAGGACCACATTTTTGGGTAGCTGCATCACATTGGCTCAAAATCATCTGCTTTCTAAACTCAACAACTTTAAAGCCTTAGAGATTGGTGGGGTTTTTTTTGGTTGGGTGGGGTTTTTTGGTTGTGTAGGTTTTGTGTTTGTTTGTTTAATCTTTTAAGAGATGAACTCCTATCTACTACAATTCAGCATCTGGCTGATACTTTTTTTGACATTTCTTTACAACAGCATCATTTGATACTAAGGAAAGAGAGTTTAAAATATAAAGGTAGTGTTCCTGAGTGTCTAAGGAAGTGTCTCAGTTCTCTCAGTATCTTTTGTAGTTTAATAGTTAGGCATTTAAGCTAACTCTGTAGGCTCTTTTTAGCATCAATAGGGAGAGACAAGCACCTCTAGAGTGTGATTTAGCTCACCCAGAAATAGATACCTAAAACAAGAGAGAGGCATTGCTCTTTGGAGATTGCCTGTCTCTTCCTGTAGATGATAAAGGAAGCCTAGACAACTGTCTCAGATGTTTTGCTTAACTTGTGTGTGGCTAAAGTAAGGAGAGATTAATCTTAGTCTGAGTAATTCAGGACAGTGAAAAGCTGTTTCAAAAGAAATTTAGATTTGCTGGTGTCTATATTGTACTGCAAGGCAAGGAAATTTATGTTTCTAGCTCACTGGGAAACGTTGGACATATTTATCTATTAACTGTAAGAAATTATATACCTACAGAACAGTTCTAGCAATTTAAATAGGCCCCTCTTCAAAAAGCACCTGAATATGTCAAAGGTTTTTATGCTTGCTGGTGGCACTGACATCCCTGGAGATCCACAGGTGCACCAGACAGCTATGAGTTCCGACCTAGATCCTACAACTATAAATATGATTATTTATCTGAAAAGGACTGCTCACTTATGAGAAGTTGCTGGTGAATGCAAGTGTTCATAGGATTTGGGCAATAATTCATGACAAGCTTACAAATATATTATGTAACACTGCAATAATACCCTTCCTGTTGTGTACATGATATGCTGGATTAGACTCAAATATTTTAGCACAGGTACTTCTATTATTTAATTTTCATTTTATTATTATCATTTTTTGTCTTGTGAATGAGATTGATATATGCATTCATCTTATCACTTCCAAAAGGAGCGATATGAAGTCAAAGGGTTTACCTAGAGCATATTAGAGTTTGGTATAATCATCTATAGACATGATTTAATAAGGGGAACACTGTCTGTTAAAAAGTGCCCTGCTACATTTATTTTTAGTAAGTAATGAAGAAATGTACTTAACATTTTGTTCCTTGAATGTGAAGAGGTACTTAAAAATGACACCCCCTTTTGTTGTGCTGAGACACACTTTCCATTCACCCACCTGAACATAAAAAAAACCGTGAAGCCCAATGAACAATTCAGTTGTTAAACCTGAGATCACCTTTTATCTTTCGCTAAAAGGCAGCCCAATCCTTCCACAAATAAGTGTAAAAATAAAATTGAGAGAGCTACTTCCACCTTTCTGTCACAGGAAATCTACTGAGACTAATCTGCTTTTTAGAAGGTGTACTTTTAAATAGGATTTCCTTTCACTGCATATACACACACTGAGTCAGGAAGCTCCAGTTTGAGTCAATGCTAAATGCATTTGGTTTTCAACTTGAGTCGGCTTGCAAATGGTGGAACCAATGATTCATAATTTCCATCCTGACCTTGTTTGCTTTATATTCAAACTGTGGCAGGTGAAACTGTCGTGTTCAAGATTATCAAGTTATTTAAGGGGAAATCATTAGGCTGCCATGTGAAAGACACATTTACATGTATAAGAACAAGTTATAGGAAGGTGACATGCCACCCAAATATTTCAAAGAGTTCACATTTTTTGGTAAATCTACCATAATTTGTGTATTCTAGTAATGCTGCCCAAGTTTATTGTCATCTCTTGCTTGTTGCAGGCCTATCATTTCTCAGTCATTCACTTCTAATATCTAATTAAATAAGCTGGTTTTTTTTTCAAGGTAATTGGACTGATAATTAATACACTATGTGGTATGCTATCCCCATGATATAGGAAGTCTAGTTTTAAACATTTCTATGCAGAACTGTTTTGCTGGTGTATAAAGTTTCTGAATGGCCTTTACATGTCTATTTACTTTGTCCTCCAATGCCCAACAGAAAAGATAAAAGAGAATTAAGAATCAGGTGCTTCATTATGTTATGAGCAAAATGCTCTGATGTACTGATTTCATGACACTATCATCTACCCCTATGAATTTCTCAGAAGAGATTTCTTCATTCATTTTCACTTATCATTCCAATTTTATGAAGTGTGAGGTGATGTAAGTAAACCAGACAAAGAATCTTGTAAATCATCCATTTTGAGCAGAAAGCACAGTTTGCAGGATCTTTGTTGCAGGTCTCAATGCTTCATGTAATTTTCTTGAAATGTAAGACCTACAAGCCAAAATCAGACTGTATCTCAGTGAGTGATTTTGATCACTTACCTACGTTTAACAAAGCAACCAATGTACACTTTTTGGGTCGCGACATTTCTAAGGTCCATTTTCCAAAATGGATAGTGGTCCATTGGAGATGGTCTGTGGAGAAGAGTGGGACTGCACTAATGTCCAACCTTCCCCTTGAAGTGTAGCATTTTCCATACAGGAGAGAAAACAAATGGGCAATAGGGTGCATAGCTCTATCATTTACTGATGAGGACACTCTCATGTTATTTGTGAGTGACAGTTAATGGGCTATGACACTAGATCTGTGTGTTTAAAAAATTGAAAAAGCCTAGAACTTAGTGTTCTCATTTCCTTTTGTGAGGATACCATGCAGAAGGATGCCTTTTCTTCAAAAGAAGACTTAGCAATATTGATCTGGGCAGCATTATCTAGGTTTTCACACTGGCTGGTTCATGGCATCTCCTTGCTTAATGTGCACTGAGCCAGTATACAGAAGCATTTAAGATCTATGATTAGAGGCAGGAAAATGCAATTAGTCTTATGAATCATTCTTCAGAGGTGCTGAGTTTTCACGCTATGGTTATATATACACCTATATATAGGATGACTAGCTTCCCCATTCCTATCTTAGGCGGGCTGACTCATTATGCTGAGGGTAGGTGCTTACTTTTTAGGCAATGGCCTATAAAACTAGGTAGTCTGAATGTAATCACTACCAGTATGATTCATTTTACTCAACTTTACACACCTATCAAGCAACGGCCTAAGCCTAAACCTTGGCTTCCTCTTTGGTAAATGGACAGAAGCAGACACTTCTTTGAAGGTCATTTTTCCCAATAATTTGCAGACATGTGGGTTGCATTACCATACAGTGCTGCTGCTTGTTTCTCAACAGCTCACTAAAATTTAAATATCTTACCATTGGATGTCTTAAGTATGATGGATCCACCTAAGGTATTTTAGCTCTGATTAAGACTGATTTCACTGAGCCTTGGTCAAGCACATTTGCTCTAATCAGTAGGAGTGACAGCAAATGACTGGAGGGTCACAGTACTTCTTTCTGGGAAATGCTAAGATGCAAAAAAGGAAGCCACAAAGAGAGAAACAGAAATATCTGAAAGTCCTGTGTAAGGTCCATTAATAGTACCAGTATTGTTTAGGAAGTCTCTAGGCATCTGCTGTTTGGTGAGAGGCTCTTTGTCTGTGATATGTTCTCCAGAGTCGGGCCATGGTTGACAGTCATGAACATGTACACAGCATTTTCCATTAGGCGTACTCTCCCACTCATTGTGTGAGAAGAAAATATGACTCACTAGAGCTTGGTAACACCTCTTTAGCAGGGGGTTTTCACTTGTGGCTGTCACACACTGTAGGCATAATAAAACAAGAAAAAAAAAACATCGGTAAACCAGATCTCTAGATAAGTGGTTAAGAAACTTCCCTTTACCTTCTCAAGTCCAGCATGACTGCCCCAGAAAAAGGCTTTGCAAGAAAACCTTGGACCTTCATCAAGTGAAGGCCAAAGGACATCCCATTACCAGAGCTTTGTGATTTCAGCAAAGTTGTTTTAGCTCAGGTGCAGCAGAATAATTATGAGCACAGTGTTGTTAGCTGTAGTGCTAGAAGGACTTGACTGTACATTTCTCTACCCAGACCAGCTCTCAGTTATAATTCTGAACTGTAAATCTAGATAGCTGCATTATAAAAAAGCACTAAAATTTGTGATGTACACTTCGCACAGCTCTGTTATTACATGCAGATGAGAAAAGTAGTCTCTATGCATAGAATACCTGTAAAGATTTTGTTCAGAAAACGGTGTCTAATATTGGAGTAATGATAGTAGGACTGATTATAGCGTTATTAAGGAGTAACAATAATGATGCACTTTGGAAAACTAGCAAAGGTGAAGGTCCAAACCCAGGCAGCACAGAAATGACAGCAAAAAGTTTATTTTGAGAAAGCACGATGCCCTTATAGATCATAAAAAGAAATCCCGTCTCTGAAGTCCATCTTTGAAAGTCTTTATTTTCTGTAAGCTTCATATGCAAAATTTCATTTTCTTCTTTTAGTTCAGACCCATTAAATTAGTCACCTTTAATACATTATAATTGAAAAGAAAATATCCCAAATACAGCTTCCCATGAGAGAGTTTTTTCTTGGCTTATATCCCTCATCTATAGGATCTTATAAACTTCTTGAGACATACCTGGGCCATATCCCACCTGCTTTCAGATAAACAACAGCAGGAGGAGTATATCTGGGTTTTGAGTTTCTGCGTAATAATTTTCTTGCTGAAGGTATTATAGTACCAGGAACGTATTTATTCAGCTGTTAGAAAAAAACAAGCAGCTGGAAATCTTCCTGACTGCAAGAGAACTACTGGGATCTTTTTTATTTACTACTAAAATGTATGCATTTGGCAGGGCATCTGGTCACATTTTATTTTGTCAAGAGTAGGTATCTTTGAGGCAAGGTGGCCTGAATAGCTGAGGGCTGTTTAAGGTACATCAGAAATGTGGATTAATGTCTGAATATTTTCAGATCTTGTACCAATTTTTATTTGAATGTTTTAACATAACATAACCTTCTTTGTAAGAAGTTTGTGAAGCACAACAAGCTACCAAAACCAGATAGTTTGCAAGAAGAATTTTCTTTGATCTGATTTTTCTCTAGTGTATTAAGACACTTTAAAAATAAACTGAGTTCAAGCTTTATATCCAAGTGATGAACCCACACTGTTAACAAACCTGTGCTAACAATACTAGTGAAATAAACAGATATAAGTAGTCAATATAATCGAAAATAATTTGTTACCTTTTTGGTGTAAAATAAAGAGACTTTTTACAAACAATGTTTTCAAACCTTTAGTGTTCTGAAATTGACCCCATTTTTCCATAACTAAATAAACACAGGAATGCAATGTTTTTTTTCTGAACCCCTAATAACATAATTCTAAAAATACTTTGAATATACGTCATGGGCACTGCACATGTGTACCTCATGCTTGGTGCAACAGCTTGCTGAGAATCCAGGGGGTGGAAGAGGGCTTGCAGTTGCTGTTACTGGCACTGAGGAGCAGGAAACAAAGAAAAGAGAAATGCTGCCTTGTCTTTGATTTAATGAGAAACCTGTGGAGGAAGAGGCAGTACTTGGGAAACAGAGAAAAGGGCAGTGAAAATATCAGAGTAGCTGCAAATCTGTAGCTGAGGCTATAGATTATCAGAAAAGGGATTTTAAATACTGTAAAAACAAGACAAGCTAGTTTCTTAGAAAACATATTTTTGTTTTTTGAGGTATGGTGAAGAATGAGAGTTCCTTCCCACCCTACACTTGTTCAGATCTGAGAGACTCCATGCTGGACAGGCAGTGCAGCCAGGCTCTTGGCTCCCTGTCAGCGAGCGGCATGGATTATGAGCAACAAGGAAGGTGAACTGGCAGGAAATGAGGCAGATTTTGAAACTTCCTCGTTTCCATTGGCCTTTCATTGAACAGAGAAAGACTTCCAAGTTCTTTTGGGAAACGCCTGACCAGCTTGAACTACTGACCTTCCTTCCTCACTTCTGCAGAGGATTGTCTCTCTCATAGGAACACCACCACTTAAGAAATAGAAACCTTTTTCTCTTGCACAAGGAAGAAGGAATGATGGCAGTTGCTTTGTGAACCAAGGAACTTCAGAGTGTTCCTTGCCTTATTCTGGGACTGATAATCTGTGGGAAAAAGAAAAATAAGAAAAAGGAAATGGAAAAGAAAAATAAGAAAACAATAGAAAAGTGAATGAAGACATATACAACCAAACCATGAAGGAGAGATTACCCAGTATGAGAGTGATGAAGGGCTGGAAAGCTCAGTGGTAAGCAGAAGATGCATCACGGAGCCACTGTGAGGGGAAACATTACCTCCAGAGAGAAAGGAATGGATGCCATGGGTAAGAATGGTTTTCTGAATGAACAGGTATGGAGCCCTAAGGGTAGGACACATTCTGATTTTGGCTCAAACACCCATCTATATGCAGTTTTCCAGACGCTTCACAGCAGACTTTTCCATACCATGAGGCTCGGCCTAAAGTCACGGGTGGTCTAAGGTCCTCTCCCTCCTTTCTCTTCCTCCTCTTTTTCATTCACCATTTACTGCACTGAAGAGGAGAGTATGATCACAGTCCTCATGTTCTTGTCCTGCAGGACAGCATCTCTTCTCTAAGGACACTGACTGTTAAATCAGAGGCAGAGGAACTTTGACAGCATGTGGCAAGTCAGAGGCAATACAACTTTTCTAAAGAAACAGACCACTTTGAATATGAATGTTTACTGAGAAGGCTATAAATAGTAATGGTGACATATTACCTTTTTTATGTGACAGTATGTGGTATAACAGGTGACTCTGCATTCCACATACATGAAAGCTATAATGACCAGTAGTCCTTTTTTCATTATTACACAGGGGCAGGGAGAAGTTTTCACTCACTTACTGCCTCCACCACCTGAGAGAAAGGTGGCTTTGACCTCTTTGGTAACTGAATGCAAGCAGTACAGCCATGATTTGACTGAGACAACACCACCTATGGTATGTGATTGTGTATTCCAACCTGACTCACTGAGGTGCAGAGGCCTGAGTTGTGGGCCCTGAAATGGAGTTGACTTGTGAATGAGTCACAACCTAGCAGAATGTTTTGGTTTTCTTATTGGCTTCATGTTCCAGAGGCAGA
>JAVSBS010006124.1:72440-102533 GCA_033124195.1 Coracias cyanogaster
CTTCTGAGGGGATGTTGCTGAGTTCAGTGTTGGCCTGTGTGATCAGGCAACTGATGGCAGCATAAAATTATGATGGCTGAACCAGCACAACACTCATCTGAAAGGAGATCTATTTTCTAAAGCTGGGTAACTTCACTTTTTAAAATCAAGTGCTTCTAAAATATCTCAGAAATCCTCAAAAAAGTTCTGATTTTGTAGCTTTTCTCAGGCTACAAGTGGTAGGACCATGGGGAATGAACACACCCCAGGAAAAGTTTCAACTGGAGAAGTCCTAGACAACACAGTTATTTTTCAAAGATCACACATCATCAGTAATGACTATGTAATAAAGGACATTTCATCATAGAACTATTTTGCATAGCAGTGCACCATGCCAAGTTTGTGCCATGAGTCAGAAAACTTGGAGTTAGAGATCACAAAGCAACAGTTCATCTGTTTTATGTAGGACAGCAGCCATTCTGATGCTACAGAAGGCCAGCAAGTAACTGAGAAGTCACTTTCTTAGGTCACAGGATGGCATTTCTGGATTATTCACAGTAACACATATTAATATTTTACACTGGCACCATTTACGCATGGAAAGCTTTACAGCTATTAAGGCAGGTTTCTGCAACTGATGTACAGAAGCTGCACTGTGTGCCCTTGTTTGCTCTATGGCTTTGGAAGGATGTTAGGAGAAGGTATGAACAGTTTCCATCACAGCTACAGACCTTGGAAGAGGGTTACAGATTTCACATCCATTCTCTCTCCCTTCCATTAGTCCAGCTGGCAAGACCTGAATGAAAGTTGTTCCTCTGTGTTTAAAAAGGACAGGGGAGAGGAAAAGAAAAGCAGATGCTTATTTAGACTGTCTATAATCTGCAGACATGCAGGGGTGTTAAAATATCAAACTTCTGCAGTCAGTACACATTTAACACATAATTCAGCAAGACCTGAAATACCCAGATGAGACCAGAAAAATATTTTTGTGGTCAAGAGAAAATATGACCTTGTGG
Source organism: Coracias cyanogaster (assembly GCA_033124195.1). Taxonomy (NCBI): domain Eukaryota; kingdom Metazoa; phylum Chordata; class Aves; order Coraciiformes; family Coraciidae; genus Coracias; species Coracias cyanogaster. The sequence goes on from JAVSBS010006124.1 coordinate 73,436, forward strand.
TTAATTCAGGAAACCAGGGTAAGGTTCTTAGAGCCCAGGATGAGAAATTAAACCTTATGCAAGGAGTAAGTCATCTACTACTTGACTAGTTAAAATAGTCTTAAAATATCTGTGCATACAACAAAACATTTGTGAACAGTACATGGTTAAACTGAATGTATTTACTTATAAAGACACTGACAAATTTTCAGCAGTTTGAGCCTATGTAAATCTAAGACCAAAAGACTGCTGTTTACTACCTTCACAACGGCTCTTACTCATAATGTGCCCACAACTTCTCAGGATGACATTTATCAAACTTTCAGAGGAATTCCTGTTTATATTTATTTTAGATTAGAACCAATAATACCCTCCCCCACAACATGGCCTCTCTGTTTCAGGATATCTGCCCAACATTGCCCTTTCTAGGAAAATAACTTTCTCCATATTTTCTAATTTTTCTATTTGCATGAGGTTGTTCTTTTGCATTACACCTCACAATACAGTATGGTCCCATGGGCACACTCAATAGTGTCCTGCAGCATTTGCTATTTCTTTTATTCAGGCAGATACAGTGTCCACAGGCTAAAGCGGAAAATCCTTGCTCTAAAAACTGCCAGTATCGTTTAGCCCTCTGTTGAAAACGGAGAGTCTTTTAGAAACTAACTTTTCTCATATGGTTACAGAAGTGACTGGTTATTATTATATTCTTATAAGTGTAAGTTTTACAGCAAATCCTTTCTTTGCCTTAGGAATACTGTAATTATTTTGAAAATAAATTTTGTAAATGAGTTAGTAGGGTCCATAGTCTGACAGTGTTGCTGATAATGGGCAGCTTCTGTTGTTTCCAATTGCTTAAAGCTTTCCTTTAACATAAATAAGGATATAGAAAGATTATGGCCTCATCATATCTAAAATATGTCTGGTATAATTTTTATAAGTAGTTTATAATTGGAGGATGACTGTGAATTAACATAAAAACTTTCAATATGTAAAAAAAATAGGTAAAAAAGAAAAATTATTCTCAAATCCAATGTGGTCAAAGGAAGTGAGGGAGAAGAGGGGAAGGGGGAGAGGAAGAGAGATCAGACCGAAAAAAGAAGCCAGAAAAATGGTCAGTCTAGGAGACTAGTACTCAGTTCTTAATCTGCTGGATAACTCATTAACAATACATTAATAAGCATTTTTTAATCTTTCTCTCATCTTGTCTACCACAATAGATCTTATATTTATTCTTAAACCTCTGGTAGAAAATATTTCTAGTCCTAATTTTTTTTTTAAGGTAGTTATATCTATTTTGTCTTAAGTTACTCCCACTAATTGTAATGGAAAATATATTCACATCTGTAAGGAAGATGATATATTCCATTGTAGTTAAAGTTGCCTTGAGAGAGCTGACTTTGCAGCTTCATTATAAATGTTAATATCTGATAGTCTGAAGTTACACTTCATTTTTTTTAGAGAAAAAAAAAAAACTAAAATATTTTTTCCTCTTTCATGGTAAAGGACATTGAAATAACACCATGAGATATTTTTCTTCAACAAGCTTCAAAGATAGGGGAGAATTTCACAGAATATCTTCCTTTCTGTAGTGGAGTTAGAACAAACCTCTACTCCAAAACCCCTGGAACCCAGGAATTATAAGAACAGTATTTACAAGCAACCCAAAGTATATCTGATGCAAAAGCTTTTGGTAATCACATTTGCACTGTACTAAAAGATCTGCAGCATGACTACTATCACAGTCCAATTACTATGATGACGCAGGATGAAAAGTCTATTCTAATCTTTGACGGCTTTTCATTAGACCATGTCAAGAGAAGCATATTCACAAGAGCCCACTCTCAAGGCTCAAGTGGCTTTGCTTTTACTGGGGGCCTTGACCAGTGAAAATGCTTCAGAAGATGGCAAGTTTTCATCAGAGTTCAAGCAAGTTCAGAGCTTAAGAATGACATCACCAGTAAAGGCAGGGAGAGTTATGAAAAGAGCAAAGGGAAGAAACATGAGTGGCAGAAAAAAGGCTCAACACCACAGCAGCTATTTTGTATTTTTCTTTTGCTTTTCCTAATGTCTTTGCCTTTATTCTTCACAATTCAAAAGCAGACCATCTGGAATATTTTCTAAGACAAAAGAATAGAAACATCTAGGAAAGATCAAGGTAAGGAGCTCCTTGTGTTCATTCAGTATAAAGCAAAGTAAAATTGGGCACAGCTTTGAAATGACTGTAATAACAGCAAATTGCACCTGTTGCCAGAAATCATACCGATAGTTCTGCCATCTTAATACTTCTCTTGCTTACCTTCTAAACCAAGAAACAGCCGCTCATATTTCCTGTAGAAAACCATTGCCATTGTGTATTGCAGAACACTGCAGGTGCCAGCCTGGTAGTATATACTTTTTTTCTATACTAAAATAATTTAAATAAAGGATTTTTTTTTTAATAGTCTAAGACATTTAAAATGTATTTCAGGGTGCAAAGTAATTCCCGTTGGAAAGGCACGAGTCATCTCCCCCACATACCAGAGAGAAATGAATAGAGCTATATAAGAGCAATCTATCTGAAAGCTTGTTACAGAGTTAAAGAAAGGTTATTCAGCTTAGGAAACAGAAAATTGTTCATATCTGCATTTTGAGAGACCAGGTCATACAATTTAAAGTTATTTTGTAGCAGGTCATTCTTAGGAGACTAAGACAGCCAAGTGGGCCAGTCTTTATTATAATTATTATATGTAATAATTACATATAACTTTTTAACTAGTCTAATGGATTTTTTAGAAATCAGATCTGTCTCAGCACAATATATTAAACCTCAACATATTTTTTTTTATTACTGAATTAAAGTTTACCAGAAGGTATTATTAAAATTATTGATGTCGATGACAACAAGTCAATGGCAGGAAATGAGTTCTATTTATTTTTGAACACTAAATGAAGACCAGATCTAACACTGAGTCTTGGACTACTCTACCATATTACAGAATTGTTAATTTGTCACTTTGCACATCTCTTACCCTTCACACTAGGCTGTGAGAAAGGTTGAAACTAAGGAAGGATATTTTGTTATCCTATTTCATTCTGTAGTCAGTTGCACAAAAAATGGGATTATGTATGTAACTGTCAACAATCGCTCTCTTTATGTCTCTCCAGCTGTCCTTTTGTGGTACATGGTATGCAAATACTTAAATTAAAAGAAAGGGAAATACTAAATGTTGGAATAAAACTTTGTGTCAGATACATCTTACTTTAAAAAGTAAATTGGAAACTTAAGGCTCAATTTTCAAATGTATTTGTGTGCCTGGCAATGCAGGCATGATACTGCTTTCAAAAGCATCTCAGTAAGTTAGGTGTTAATTGACCCTTAATTAAGTGCCTGAAATTCACAATAGGAATATAACACTGTCTTGATTGAAATACCTCTGAAGATCTGGTTCTTGACATTCAGTTAAATATAAATGGAAAGTTTATACTGCAAATAACTTATAGGCACCTAAAGCAAAATCTGAAATTTATCTGATCAAGCACAGATGGATTATAGAAATCTACGTATAAACTAATAATAGAAATTCCCTTCACGGTTATTGGGGACAACTGATATTTTTAGGGTGCAATTAATTTCATCCTAAAATATGGATCTAAAATAGGCCAGATGAATCACACCCTAAAATATCCTTGTTTCTGTAATGGTTTTTTCTCTCCATTGATTATAAAAGGAATTGTAGGACCTGGACCAGTAGGAGGAGTCGACACATAAAGATAGTTTAGGTTTACAACCCTTGCTAGTTTAGCTCATCTGAACTCCCTTCCCAGAGCCAGCCAGAAAAGAAAGTTAGGTGCTGTGATATTGGTTCATCAGCCTGCATAATGTGAGAATTTTGAGTCATTCCATTTGAGATAAGTCACCAGAACTCTACTGAGTACTGCACAGATATGTTAAATTACACATACTGTCCTCCAAATGAAATGAACCCCACAACAGAGATGAATACTACTCACACGCCTCAAATCTGAATACCCCTGATCCTAGAGGAGTTCTTACATTGCATCTGAATCTTGAACTCAAAGGGTTCACTTAGCTCATTTTTCATTTCTTCTTAATAAGTTTTGATTCTTTTCTCAAATCAATGGAAACGATAACAGGAAGAAGATAATCAGGCCACAGAGTGCCATTAAAGAAAGCAAGTCTAGAGACAATAAAATGTTATTAGGAAATCTACATCTTTCGAAGATGTGACTTACGTCCTATTCGAAACACTGGATAACGTCTGATGTTAAACAAATTGCTATTGTAGGTGATAATTAAAACTAAAAATTCTACTGGTTAAAGTCAGTCCAATCAATTTAAATCTATTCAGTTCGTGTCTAATTAGTACATATCAGAAATAAATCATTTGCATGTGTATCTGAGGAGCTTTTAAATCTTTTTATTACAGATAAGCCATTTGTTCTACTTTCAGCTAAAGGTCAGACAGTACTTCTTTTAAAACCTTGTTTTCAGGGTTTATAAGTTGACTGTAAAAAATAATTTTGAATGGAAAAAGTAGGCAACATTTTTAAGGCAAGGAGAAGAGATTCTTTTTTAGAAGTAAAGGAAATTTAAAATAGACCTCATTTGTAAAATACAGAATGTCTTATAGAAGACATTTTAGTCTACCTATTAGTTTGATTCAGTTATAATTTTTCTGTAATAGCTACAGATTTTTGTGGCCAGAAGAAGACATATTCCTATCAAGAAATCCATTTATTATTTTTATATAACAAAATAAAAAAGTGGAGAATGGTCTTTGAAAACATATCCCACTATCTTCACATCTCAGAGAGATCAAAAGTTGCTCCAGCAGAAAATTCCTTCTGCATTAGGTAAGGATCTCCTTGGACATGTGTGTACAACTCGGCCCCAATAGGGGTCTTACCAGACAGCTTTGATGTTCACTTAACGGGCAGCTAGTGTTTAGTCCAGATTTGACACTGGCCTGCTGACCTTTGACAAATGTATATCTCTGTGCCTCATTCTCCCCTGCAGATGATTTATTCTGTAAAATGTTTTCAGACATACACAATCAAAGCAGATTTTCAGCAAATTTGTAGGTGCTAACAAATTCCAGGGAATGGTCGATGTGCTGGAGGGCCAGATTGCCATTCAGAGGGCCCTTGCCAGTTTGGAGAAATGGACAGAGAGGAACCTTATGAAAATCAGCATTGGCAAATGCCAGGTCCTGTGCCTGGGAAGGAATAATTCCATGCACCTGTACAAGCTGGGGGCAGACTCACTGTAAAGTCATTCTGAAGAAAATGGCCTGGAGATCCTTGTCATCAGCAAGCTGAGCATCAGTGAGCTGTTGCATCAAAGGTGGCCCACCATATCCCACCTCCTGTATTAGCAGGAGTATAGTCTGCAATTTCAGGAAGTGATCCTTCCCCTCTATTTGGCAGCTGTGACACTACATCTGAACACTATATCCAGTCTGCAACACCCCAGTAAAGGTAGATATTTCTATACTGATGCTAGTCCAACAAGGATCATGAAGCTGGTCAAGAGGCTGAGATGAATGGCCATGAGAAAAAGGTGGTAGATGGGAAATCCTGATTCAATATAAGAAGGATATCTTTTAGCATGGAAGTGGTAAAAAACTAGAGCAGCTTGCGTAGAGTGGTTATGCAAACTCCATCCTAGTACTCAATAGTACTCAGTACTTGGCTGGGGAACCTGATCTTACTGGACCTGCTCAGAGCGGAGGCTGGAGTGGTTGTGAGTCTGCTCTTTTTACCTACTTTTAAAAAATTGCATTTGTACATACACCTCCACTGAAATGGTCATTCACTTCCTCATTTTAGAGTCAAAGCTTTTTTCAGAAGCTGTTCCAGAGGAAGTTAAGTTTATTGTCTCCTTAATGTAGCAGTAACATAATTAAATCAATATTTTAGAGATTGTAGGTGTACAAATATTCTGGGAAAAAAACAAGACAAAAGAACTCAGGGAAGGCAATTGTCTGTAGCTCTAGCAGACCTACTACAGTCAGGAGGTGACGCAGACTCCTTACACAGTGAGGCCTTACTCTTCCCTCTTAGCAGGCAGTTGTGGCACTGTCCTTTTCCTTCGTTGTTTCCAGCTGACTTATCTGTGGGCACTCATCTGGTCTGAGCGAGGTGGAGGTTCTGCTTCAAAAGCTAAGAATCAAGTGCCTTTGGGCTGCACATAATATTTGTACTAATACAAAAGTTCCTACACACAATGTTAAAAGGCTGCAAGATGTCAGAACATAACTGCTTCACATTGGTGTAAATGACCATATGAAGTACTTAGCAGCGGAAAATCAAGGCTGTGATGAATTTGTTCACAAGTAGTATTTGACAATCAGTATTGTATTATTTCTGATGATTTTTGAACTATGAAGTGATCCACAAACTTTTATTTATGTACAAATATATCTAGTAATGTACAGTTTTGATACTTTGCTGTTAAGAGCTTGAGTTATCTGCAGCATGTGAATCATGATTTGTCAATAGGAATATTAACATCACTAAGTTGGCTCTGCCCCTTTTCTTTTTTTTCTCAAGCAGATCTTCTATAGTGGGGCAAATTTTTAGAAACACCACTCTGATGCAAAAAAAAGTCTTTGGAGAGTGTTGAAAGAGCCAAAAGTTCACATACATTAACTTATTAGGCTGCAGAGTCTCTTTGAAACCTAATAAACAATGAAACTGCACATATTAAAATGTGCCCTTTCAGACAGTATATATCACATTCTGCTTTCAGTTCCCCTGGGGCAGCCCAACTGCATGTAGGAAGAAGGATACAGTTGTATATAATTTAAGTTGCTCTTTAGAAAAAATACTCAGCTTTTTGATATATCAGAATATGCCAAAATAACAAAACAAGCAAACAAAGCAAGATACAAGTCAAGATTCAATACAAGTCATTTTTAAAATCTGAGACATTGCTAGCTTTCCATCCGTCTGGAGAACAATACAATGCACTCGTGACCATTCACCAAAATGAGTTTCAAAAATCATCAAGCCCTCTGCTCTCTCATTATGCAGGTGGTATGCAATGCCAGATGCAAAATAATTGACATGGTTTCAAAGTTCCCTGGATCATGTCACAATTCATACATTTTAAAATACATAGGAATTTGCAATCTATAAGACAGTGTCTCCATGAGTCTATTTTTTCATTTAGTTTGAAACTGCCTTGATAATCAAAAGCTGTTTTAAAATTCAAATGGTAGCTCACATTCTGTAAAGTTGTAAGTTCTGACTTCTGTACAGAGCTATTGGAATCTTAGAGAAATAATTAAAATACATTTAGAAATAATTTACAAACTATTTGGAAGATGAAGCCTTTTAACATGAGAAATTTAAAGTCATAACAAACAGGATTCTAGTATTGACATGAAAGCCCCAACTTGTAAGAAATAGAGTTTGTTAGCAGTCTTTCAGGGGGCATGTTCCTAATCTGTGTATCTGGTAATTGCAGTCTTTTTATAGCGCATGAAAATTAAAATCTTTCCTAAATTTTATTCAGTCACTTAAAGAGGATTTGGAGTTGTTAGGGCTATTAACAGATCCAGCTGTTGGGTTCATAGGAAAATAGGGGAGCTACCTGCTGAGACTGATTTACAGATGCCTACTGAGAGGAAATAGAGAGCACAGCCGCTCTCCAACTTACAACTATCTGCTGCAAGAAGGAGAAGTGTTTGCAAACTGAGTGGAAGATTAGAGCATGATGCTTGTCTACGCACTGCCATGGACCACTGTATGTAAAACTGGAGCAGAGAGGATATCACTTTTCAGAGCTGCTGTGTTCGATTTCTGGCCCCATCATTTAATGGAACTATTGAAGAAAAACAGATGAAAAGAAATATTATGTCTTTAGACATAGGCTGAGAGACAGTGAAAGTAATGTACTTGTTGTAAATGCACAGACTAGATTTGGGAGCAAGGACTTTCTTGTCTGCAGCTTTTGTTGCCTGGTTCTCTGAGATGCAAACAAAGATGAAATAAACTAAAAAGCCAGGAACACATCTTAATTTAAAATATTTTTTCTCCAGTAGTTTCAGATGCTTGTTGTTTTGGATTCATTTATCAGTTCAGCTTCAAAACAACAGTAGTCCGGATTAGAGAAGATTCATTACAGGTTAAGAAGTCACAGAAGCTCAAAAAGGGTAATCAGAAAATATAGGGGAAGAGGATGTTACAGATACAGACAAAACTGTGTAGGAAAGATCAAGGAAGGAAGAAAAGCACTCATGCTGTACTTCAGCAAATCAACGACACTGCTGACAAGTGTTTTCCTTTGTGCTAACATTAGACTGCACACATTTCATCAGAAACCTGGCTATGCATCTGCAGTTCGATGAAGCTCTTTGTATTGGCCACGGCAACGTAAAATCAAATATCTCATTCCTGTTTTTTGCCAAGAAAGCAATTTATCACTAATTTAAGTGAAATATACTGTTTGTGGAAGATTCAGCTGTATCCCTATTACTATTTCCAGTAAAGGCTGCCAAATAACATGCTCTGGAACATTCTGATTCAAAACAATCACCTGTGAATTCATTTAAGCCTCCTAAGAGATTGATCTTCCTCCCCCACCAAGTACTTCGTCTGTGCATTCATCTACCTGTTATACTAAAACTATGTAATTAAGAGTTTTAATTTAGAGTTCTCATTAATCATCAGATAAGAACTCTACAGTCACAGCCTCATCATTGCCAAGAACATCTTGTGAACTCTTCAAATTTTCTTTTAAAACTTTAAATCCACCACAGCTATATTACTATCAATATAGTCTAAATTTTAAACAACATTTACAGTGATATCTGCAGTCTTTAAACACACATGATTCTGTTAAATACTTTGTTATCTTCTAAAATTAAGACATCTAGGACTTGGGACAATTTCAGCCTTATATCCATGAATATTCCTCCCTGAGTCAGAGCATAAGCCATGCCCCTGCATGAAGAGGACAGAATTTGAGGGTTTCTGGTTTTGCAGTGTAAGAAGACTTGAAGATCTCCTAAACTTTTGCTTTACATCTAGGAGGAGGAAGGACTAATCCAGGAAGCTTCTGGGGAGGGACTTTACAAGGAATATGTGGGCTGGAAAAAGGTGTCCCCTAGCAGTGCGTTTGTTATCACCACCTGGTACATGAACAGATACCAAAATTTTATGTTATTACATTCAACTACAGTGAACTTGTCCATTGTGGTGTTTGTGCTGTTACAGTGTACTTGGTTTGTGTGTTGTTTTGCTATCAGGAGAGCTACTGGGGTGTGTTCTGTGAGGAGCTGCCAGAAGCTTCCCCCACGTCTGATAGAACCAATGCCAAAAGGCTCCAAGACAGGCTGGCCAAAGCTGAACGCTCCAGCAAATGTAGTAGCACCTCTGGGCTAACATGTTTAGAAGGGGAAAAAGACCTTCTGTGCAACAGCAGCTAGAGAGTGTGGTGAGAACATGTGAGAAAAACGGCTCTACAGTCACCAAGGTCAGTGAAGAAGGAGGGGGAGGAGGTGCTCCAGGGACCAGAGTAAAGATTTCCTTGCAGTCTGTGAAGACCATGGTGTCTGTAGGTAGGCTGTAGGTAGGCTGTCCCCCTGCAGCCCAAGGAGGTTAACAGTGGAGCAAATACCCATGTGCAGCCTATGGTGGACTCCACATTGGACCAGGTGGATGGCGTAAGGATGCTGCACCTCATGGGAAGCCCATGCTGGAGCAGGCTCCTGACAGGATCTGTGGCCCTGTGGAGAGAGGAGCCTACACTGGAGCATGTTTTCTGGTACGACTGGTGACCTCGTGGGGAACTCAGCTGTAACAGTCTGTTCCTGAAAGACTACATATTGTGGAAGGGATCCATGAGGGAGCAGTTAGTGAGGAACAGTAGCCCAGAGAAGGATCCTTGTTGGAGAAGCCCATGGAGGACTATCTCCCATGGGAAGAATCCCATGCTGGAGCAGGGGAAGAGTGTGAGGAGGAAGGAGTGGCAGAGACAACATGTGATGAACAGACCACAATCCCATTTCCCCATCCCTCTTCTTCACTCAGGGGGGAGGAGGTAAAGTCAAGCTGGGGAAGAAGGAAGGGATGGGGGGAAGTGTTTTAATATTTAGTTTTTATTTCTTATTATGATACTCTGATTTGATTGGTAATAATTAATTTTCCCAATCATCTGCTTTGCTTATGATGGTAACTTGTGAATTTTGTCTCCCTTGTCCATCTGAGGAAGGGAGTGGTAGAGAGTCTTTGGTGGGCCCTTGGCATACAGCTGGAGTCAATCCACCACATACAGCTATGGCAAAGTTTTAACTAATTAATTCCTGCTGAAAGTGACTGAGAACTAATCTGACTCTGAAGGCACAATGGTGAAACCAGTTTCTGCAGTAAAAGTGTAGGAATGACTGATGCACTGATAAAAACTTGAAGAAGATTTAGAACAATTAAAAAAAAAGAAAGATTGTGTCTTTCAAATTTGGTAATACATTTCATGTCCAAGCATGAATTCTAGCCATCTGCAAAGAAAAAAATGTTACGTTATCAAAAACAGCAGAAAGAATACATTTGAATTAAATAAGACATTTTTTTGGTCATAGGCTTGAATTAGATTGGTTTTATTCCTATGTGAGATAGAAAGAAGATAGAGGTGGAAGGCAGAAAGGAAATGGTGGCTCCCTGGGGAGAGTAATGGAGTGAGGAAAGGGTAGGATGTGAATTGAAATCCAGTAAATGAATTATAAAATGAAGGTGTGGAGTGACAAAGGAAAAACAGAAAAGATAACAGTTAACAAAAGACTAGAAATGGAAATGCATTGCATCACACACAAAAATGACCATGTTAATTGTCTGTTGCAAAGAAGCCTGCTTCAGGGTGTGACACAGAACTGCTACTTTGGTGGTATTTATTCCATTTCCAGTAACTCCAAAGCTTTCACAGACTCAGAGCTCAACTGTGCGTTCAATCTAGAACCCCACCTCAGCTGCCAGAGCAGGCTGAGGTGCAGGTAGCAGAGGGTTTCTCTTGCTGCTGTACACCCTCAGTGGGATTACTCTCCTTCCTTTTTCCTTGCTCCAGTCTCAGGCAGGTGATCTGGACCACAAAGAGCTCATGTGCGCGTATGCAGTTTCCTTAGGAAAGATGAGGCTCTCTTCTTGTGTGCTTGTCTTTCTAGAACATCATCTTTATAGCACAGCTGAACAGTTGCAAAGATCATTGCTAAAATAGAGCTGCTTCTCAGTGAGTAGGGAGCAGGAGCTAAATATAAATAATAAATAGCAGTTACCAAGTAATGTTCCTGTAGGGAGAAAAAAAAAAATTGTTTAGGCTGCAGTTCTACCCAGAGATAAAGCTGGTCAAAATGGTAAAAAAAAAATCTTATTTTCTTCAAAACCAAAAATTTACACTTTCTATTCAACAACTTGCTTGTTGATAAACACAAAGATTGTTAGCTAGACAATTTTGGAAATTATATTCCGTGTGTACCTACTTCAGTAAGAACTTTAAGTCAGCTGACTAATCTGGGGAGCCTCCATGTAAGTACAAGATCACAGTGATTTTATGTACTTGTTCAGTTGTTCCTGAACACTTGACAGGCCTGACAACTTGATCGATAAGTGATCCCATTCATCCAGACCTGCAAGTGCCTTTTGTGCTCTCCTTGCTGGAAGACGACAATCAGACTCATTAAAGGCAACACAAAGCATTACCAGTGACATGTTTCCTGTCAGACAAATACATCCAGTGCCTATTATGATTTTATCTAAGAGAAATTGATTTAATCAGCAGTCTAAGATTTAACCTCTTGTTAATAATGAAATTTAAATCTTTTCTCTCCTGCTTCTGATCAGCCTAACTGGAATTTAAATGCGTAGAATTGACAGGAACAAGCTCAGAAGGGTCAGAGTTTATCATTTTTGTCAGTGCCAACTTCTTTGATGTTTGCTGTGAAGGACAAATCCTCACAACTCCAGAAACTACCCTGTGAACAAGAAGCAATTTACCAAAGTTCCTATGTCACATATTGCTGTCTTAATTTAGATTTTACAGAAGATTCATGTTCTGTGAGTTTGATGCATCTTCCAGATGCATCAAACTGATAGCTGACAGGTTGTGTAAAGCTAATGTTACATGGATATGCTGTATTAATGATCTATTCATTTGAAGCTTATTTTTAGTGTTGTCTTTCATTCTGCTTTGTTTTCATCCGGCATGGTTCAATTCATTACAGACTACTCAAGCTTGGTATTTGTGGAAAAAAAAAATGTTTTTAACGTGATTTTTTTTAAAAATTGAATTTACATATGATACCAGAGAAAACACACAAAATAAAACTGCAATTATACCTAAAAAAAGTACATTGATTTATTGTAATGGACTCATTCTACTGTGTTACTGCCAGTTTGTATTACAAGTGTATTCTTCATGGAAGATCTGAAACAATAATAATAAATTCTGATAATGAATTTGAAATATTATTATTAAATATATTAAAATGACATTTGAGTATTAAAACTGCTTATATATTAGGAACACCTTCTTAGTGAAGGTATCCATTCCCCTTCAGTATTTGACAGCATACCTGCTTCTTTGGGTCACATTCTGCCTCTCATGTATCCAAGCAGTGTTTCATGGGTGGTTCTTATAGAATACCATTTTACCAGATTGCTATATCTTATGCCCATTCAAAAAAAAAAAAAAAAAGAAAAGGACAGCAGCACTTAGTTTGGAGGGAATGTATGGTAGTGATGGTAGTGTGGGTTGTCCTTAGGGGAAAAGTCAAGAGGGCGGCTTGACAGGTCCATTAACGTGGGCCCCAGAATGGCTACCCAAACTAAGACAACATTCAGAACCCTGAATTCACAAGCAGGAGGCCCTCTAACAGCTTGGAATTCATTTCTGAAACTGGTGTTTATGTGGTGAAGGTACTAAATAATAGAACCGAGTGACATTTGGAACTGAGGAAGTAATCTGTGTGCTCTCAGAAGTGAAAATGGAATTATTACTGTAACAAAGACTGAAGAAGATAAAATTCTTGGTAACAAACCTTTTGTGATTACTGGACAGAAAATTATGGTTTTACTCCCAAATGACTGGGAGATATATTTAATTTTACTGTTTCTCCATGTTTTTCTCTGTCTGGGCTATGGTTCCCATGAGCTGATAAACCTTTTACATCTTTGACACGTCTTTGTGGGAAAAGCAGGATGCTGACAATAGGCAAGGCACCCTCTCATATTTCAGTTGCAGGCATTAAGGAGGGCTTTTCAGGCCAAGAGGTGAAAATGTGTCATAGGTCGATTTTCCCCAGGGAGGTTATACTGGGAGTGCACTGTGCAACAAAGAAAGAATGATGTAGACCTCCTAAAGGAGCAATTGGAGAGTTAGGAGTAGAGAGAGGAGACAGCAGAGACCTGTAAAAGCTACAAGAGAAATGACTTTGCAAGTGCATTACCATCATTGACATTGTCAAAACAACGAGGCTGAGGTTCTGCAAGACAACTGAGTAAAAAGCTTAGTGAAAAAGGGTGGAATGGCAGTGTCACTGCAGTGGAAGTCAAAATGAGAGAGCTTTAGCACGGAGTGAGAGAAAAGAAATTGCTTTAAATCCCTGGATGAATTTAGAGGTGAAAAGAAACAAGACAAATGTCTGGTAATGGATCAGGAGAAACACTTGTAAGCTCCAAGTAGTAAAGGGACTACATGATAGTTGTAATTTAAAGGGAATGGAGACCATACAAGTGTTGGGAATATAAGAAAGCTACTTATTGACTTATCAAAGAGAATTTCTATACATATGTTTTAATTATAATTAAAGTTATACTTTAGAAATGGTTTCTGCTGACAGTAAAGTGAAGCGTAGGTATGGATTTTCACTGTCCTTTCAGTAATGCTTAGATACAAACATTTTCAGCAAAACATTTTAATGTCATTGTTTAGCCATATACAAGCTACTGCTGAATAGCCAGTCAACATGCATTATCTAGAACTGCAGTAATAGTCCAGGGTCACTCTTCAGTGGTGGCTGCAGAGACATATGAGTTAGCTCAGTACTTGTTTGTCACATGCTAAGTTCATTTGATTTACCTAGTGTGTACTGTGGATTTGAAGGCAGCTGCATAGATAGTTACCTCTTTGCAATGTTTTTAATGGTGTAAGCTTTCAGTGTGAAATCCTGCACACAGATCACAATAACTCTTTTAATTCAGTAAGTGACCTTTAATACTACTGTCAATGTCACAGTGATCAGTTAAATGGTGGTGAAAATGAAAACTTCCTCCCATTGTTACTACTGATTTTAATGAATTCTCTTTATACTATTTGTATAGTAGTGACCCATTTTTTATTAACGTAGACCCATACTACTTCTGTCCTCCATTTAATCTTATAATAGTTTCTGCTGCTTCTTGAAAAATCTGAAAGGCTTATTCACTAATTTTGTTAGAAATCGCTAACGACTCATGCATATTAAATCCAAACAAACCACCTGTTTTTGATTGTTTCCTAATCCCTCTTAAAATCAGAGGCCCATTATCAGTGGCCTTTGCAACAGAACTCTGCAATCAGAAATCCACACAAGCTTCCCTCTTTGTCATCAAGCTGTGTGTGTCTGCTCAGAGAAAATTGCTACAGCTGTCAGCTTAAGTGCAATGACAAATATGTTTCTCTGCATATTTGGTTTCAACTAGTTTTGCTCAATTCAGTATGACTTCACTGGCATGACAAGTTATACAAGTGTTACCAGAGAGTAAGAAACACAAGCTGTCCAGGTATTTACTGTAGGTTAAGCCTACGTGGTATCACGCATCCTGCCTGGGTTTAGCCCTGCAGACATTAGACAGCAACACTCTTTCCCCTCTTTCTAGCATTGGTGCCAGGTTGCTACATAGCATGTGGCTGTTTTTTCTTTTTCTCAAGGTTATATAGAATTTTACTTCATCATTTCTAATGAATAATCTAGTAATAATACTGTGCAATGTGAGATAAGTGATCCGAGCTAATGTTGATCTCTTTATCAGAGCCAAATAATTATTTCTCGAATAACCTGTGATTTGTAGGGTTCTGATAACAACTATTTCCCCTGTGAATCACACACCCTCATGCTTAAAAGCAACAAAGTAAGAAGTCCCTCAAACAATTTAGTAAATTCTGAGGAAACAGGTCTTAGAGTGGAGGGGGACTGACATTCCCAGCTATCACAGCTTCGCTTCCAAGAAATCTGAAGGAGTTGGGCTAGCTATTACTAAGCCAGCTGTGAACTGAGTGCCTACTTCAATTGAAAAGTTCAGTCTATGGCAACTGCAATGACAGATTTGGGAATTTTTAGTGATGCTCAGCATACTCAGAAACAACTCAATCAAATAATAGGAACTTTAAACTGCCAAGGATACATTAAAAAGTGGTGGAAGAGACTGAACTGGTCACCTGAAGGTCAAGGCTTGTTATTAAAACTGATAATTTACACAATAAAGGTTTCCTCTGACTTCAGAACTGTTATCTGTTGCTGACATTGCCAGGTACGATAAAACAATACTGAATATTACTGTCATTGCATATCAGGACAAATAATATTGAGAACCTTATGGAAGTCAACGCATCATTATGCTTTAACAAAGTCCTGAACTGATCTTGAAAAGAAAATCTGGGTACAATGCTCATTAAACTTAGTTTGATTATTACTTGACCAATGGGTATGTTGTTTTCATTGCACAAACAGCAGGGGTACTTGCAGGATGCTCTTAAACAGCTCTAAAGAAATAATAAGTTTTCAAAGAGCCTCGTTCTGACATCTCCAATCCATCATATGCATATTATACTGATAAACTCTTATCCTTTAATCAATGTTGCTCAGGATAAAGACAAGGAACCTGAGAATTTGTGGATGAAGCAGTCTCTGATTAGCTATCTTCATAGATCTTTTCTATGTTCATTCAGAGAAAGTGAAATTCAAATCTTTGCATGATAATGATTTTGGTCTATACATTTTTTTTCTAAGTGGAACACTGTATTAATTTCCCCCCCCCGCCACAGTTCTGCAGTTTAAAGCATTTCAATTAATTCATCAAACACACAGGTACACACAAGCACTTCAGGAATCCAGAGACAAAAACCCAGCTTGTAAATTACTGCATAGCTGGAAAATAGAAATGTAAGTTGCTTTCCGAAGTGTTCTTTATCTCTTGGATACTCACACAATAAAGAGCAAATAGACTAAAAAACCCAATATTGATATTTTTTTCAGAAGTTGCTGGGGGTTGCATAAACTGAAAAAACTTTTTCAGAAGTTTTTCAGGGTTGCTATTGCCCACCTTGTCTTTTTTTTTCCTGCCTACCCTAAAGCAGCCACGTTGTTGGTTGAAACTGGTTAAACCTTTGCAGACTGCACCATCTTGTTTACAGCTCATATCCTGGAAGAAAACATCCAACAGCTAAAGCAGAAGCTTCTAACGCTTTTGGAGTGAATATCAAGCTGACTTTTCATGAGTTCCTACAGCTACTTTTGCCTGTCCTTTCATTCATCCTGAGCCTCAGGGACTGCCTGATTTGCTGTCTGGACTTCTGCCACTGCCATCCTCAGTGTCTCCATGTCACCACTTGAATACTGCAGCATAATTCAAGTTCCCCATCTTGACAGTGTGACAGAAGCTACTAGCTTGAGCTCCATACCACATTGATCTTAGAGGGTCCTCCAAGAGTGGGATATGTTTCCAGGTATGAGCTAATCTGAAAAAAAGTAACGACTCAGTCTCCTTAACCTGTTCATGGCCTCCCTGAATAGAGAGCTCTGGTGGGTACCTGTTGGGGTTTTGCTGTTTGTGGTACATGCTGCCAGTCTCCTAGGGACTGAATGTCAGGATGATTACTAGTCAGCTCACTACACCTTGCCATTATTGCTACCCTCAGTTTTAAGCTATCAGTTACATCTCCGCTCACCACTATCTCATTACCAACTGGCCTTTGATATTTCAGAGGCAGAAGAGGATATCTGTTCTTTGTAAGAGCAAATTAGCAGCAGTTACCAAAAAATGTAACAGCTTGTGGAAATACTGGTTTGAACCAATAATCTGAAAGATTTGCAAGTGTTAGATTGCCACCATGTCACATAAGCCTCTCCCTCGATACAAAATCCTGGTGTATGAAAAGGGACAATCTGGCAGACACCCAACACTGTGTATTCCAAAGGAAATCCTGGATATTGATGCATTTTATTCACAATCTGCACTAGCATGTGGCTTCTTGTAAGACAGGTCTTAATCAGTGCTGTTGTTTGGGCCCAGCCA
Source organism: Coracias cyanogaster (assembly GCA_033124195.1). Lineage (NCBI taxonomy): Eukaryota > Metazoa > Chordata > Aves > Coraciiformes > Coraciidae > Coracias > Coracias cyanogaster. Next base: position 90,683 of record JAVSBS010006124.1, read on the forward strand.
GCAACTAAGCACCATGGAGCTGCTCTCTTACTCCCTCTGTCTGGGTGAGATGGGGAGGAGAATTGGAAGAAAAAGGTAAAATTGTGTGGGTCCCAGTTTTCAATCATTTCCAGGATTCCTTGGTGGCTAGGGCTTGTGCTATCAGTGCAACCCACTTACTCCACATGAATCCTCCAGAAATCCACAATGCCTAAGAAAGCCTGTATTTCGTTTTTACTGGTTAACAGTGACATAACTGCGATCTTGTTGATCACATCCATTGGGATCTGGTGACACCCACCTTGCCATATTATCCCTAAAAAAAGATATTTCCTGTGCAGGTCCCTTACTTTGTTTTATGGCAAAACTGGTCTTCAGAAGGATTTGAACAATTTTCTTCCCTTTCTCAAAAAATTCTTCTGCTGTGTTGCCCCATACACTGATGTCATCAATATATTGCAGGTGTATTTCAGAGCTTCACCCCGTTCCAGTCCAGTCTGCATCAGTACATGGCAGATGGTAGGGCTGTGTTTCCACCCCTGGGGCGGTTGATTCCAGGTGTACTGGACACCCCTCCAAATGAAAACAAAATGTGGCCTGCACTCTGCTGCCAAAGGGATTGAGAAAAATATGTTAACAATATAAATTGTGGTGTACTACCTGGCTGCCTTTGACTCCAGTTTATATTAAAGCTCTAGCACACTCAACAGCAGAACTCAGCAGTGACATGGCTTCATTCAGGCCATGGTAGTCTACTGTTACTCTCCAATCTTCATTAGACTTTCTCCCTGGCCATATGGGGCTGTTAAAAGGAGATGGAGTTTTACTGATCACCTCTTCGCTCTCCAGTTGATGAATCAGTTTATGGATAGAGCTGAGTAATGGCAGATGTGATAAACTCATTATATAAGATATTTGTAACACATTCATATGTATATATGTACATATTTGAAAAAAAAACTTCTACCAACCCACTGCACTTGACAGTCATTGTCTCAGCTGTTCTTTCCCTCTGATACCATCACCTCCAACGGGGCCAGCCATTCCTTCCTTCAGTAAGTACCTGTGAAATTGTTCAGGAAAATATGATGGAGTACAAAGGTGGTGTGTAGCTAAAAAGTTGATTCCTTCTTTCTCCAGAGGTACATATGGGAGTGTGCTTAATCACTACAAATTCATACATCTTACTGATCCCTCCATTTGCTTGCTGTCAGCTTTCTCCTATAAAGCTAACAGAATAGTCCTTATTCTGACCTTGTCCCACATCATCCTACCTAAGGACACAAGGATGCAGGTGACTTTTGCTGGTCAGGTCTGCCCTATTGTCAACTGGTCCTTGTGACTTCAGTGATGCAGAAGGCCATTGACAGATGAAGTATTTAACCAAATAAAGAGAAAGCCTTGTGCTGACTTGTGATTTCCACTTGGGATATAATTGCCCCCTTACTCATTACAATAGACAATAATTGCATGGCTGTGAACACAAATACAGATCTAGGCTGAAGAATGTATATACGTCAAAGGATGGATGTGAATATGAAAATATCTGCTATTGGTTCAGCAGTGCAAACCTTGAGAACATTTCTGCAACTGCTAAACTGGTGCCATCTGACAGTTCTTATTTGGCCTTATTTCACCAAAGGAAAATATTTTGGCAAGATCTTGTTTTAGAAAAACAATTAGAGAGTATAATTTATAATAATATGATGCAGTATTTTCTGTTGCTATGGCCACTGAACAATGAAGTCATATATCAGTTTGTGGGGAAACTGTCTAAATTACCGAAAGCTTTAATAAACAAGCTAACAATTGATGTCTGAGGGCAAGTAACCTTGCAAATGAAAATAATTATGGATCCACATTCAAATCTCTGCACTAAATTGCAGGTTCAAATGTTTTAGCTTCTAGACCTCTGACTGCTTGTTTTGTTGACTACCATGAAAGTATTAGCCTTTGTGCCTGTAATAAATTGTGCCCACAAAACTGCAGTGTCTTTCTTTTTTAAAGCAGGCACTAAATGTAATTATATGTGCGGTGTTTCAGTATCACAACAGTAAGTAGCAGTTTTTGAGCTCAAGCTATGTGAGTATTCATCACAAATAACCATCTTATTCAATGTTAACTTCCAGTTCACTGGTAACATTTTTTTTTTTTTTAATTTTCTGTTTCAGTATGAACAGACAAGCATAGGCTGAATTAATTATAATCTGTAACTACCAAGGTCCGCTCCTACAAGGGGCAGCTAAAGACTTTGATTTTGTCTAGTCTGGAGAAAAGGAGGCTGAGGGGTGATCTCTAGGGCTTCCTGAGGAGTGGAAGTGGAGAGGGAGGTACTAATCTCTTCTCCCTGATATCCAGTGATAAGACGTGAGAATTGTTCAAGGCTGCATCAGGTGACGTTCAGACTTGATGTTAGGAAGCATTTCTTTACTGAGAGGGTAATGAAATTCTGGAACAGGCTTCCTAGAGAGGTGGTCAATACTCTAAGGCATTTGAACAATGCCCTTAACAATATATTTTAATTTTTTGTCAGCCCTGAGGTGGTCAGACAGTTGGACCACGTGATCCTTGTAGGCCCTTTCCAATTAACTATTCTATTCTATTTTATTCTACTACATCTGACCAATATTAATTATTGACTTTCCCTTAACCAGTCAACTTCATTTCTCATAATCTTTTGGAAGCAACACTTGAAATATATAGCTGGTGTGAAAAGTTTGGAGATGTACTATTTCTGAAATAGGGGAGTGACTGGGTCCTGGCTGAGTTTTAGTTGTCCATATGCTGGTGCAAGCTCAGGATCAAGTCATTACTTTATTGGTTTCTCTGTCATAAAGTGGAGATAGCAAGCAAAGCCACAAACAATACCCTGCCCTGAATGAAATGATACAAGTATAGAGGTTTTAATCTTGAAATTACTGCTCTCATTTCTACAGGTTCTGAGAGGTTCCCTCTGAATGTCTTTTTTTTCGCTGGTGGATACTATAGTAAGACGATAATTTTCCTTTATCCATAGCTCAGCAAGAACAGAAGAAGAGAAACTGAGCAAAGAAATATGCATAGAAGTTATGGGAAAACCCACACTAGTGTACTTACCACGGAAGGATACATCTGAAAGAGGGACTGGATCACGGTAATCCACATTGTCTGTATTGAGCTAGTTTTGAAGACAAGAAAGTATGACCAAACATTTGGTTCAAGAAAGCGACAGAAAGTAACACTGTGTTGAGCCTTAAGAACAGATGTGTGCACAATTTCTGCTACGAAAGTTATTTAGTCCGTATTTTCCACAACAAACTTATAGCCAGTGTTTTCTATTACTGAATACTAGCAAAAGAACAAATTGTAGAATAGAACTCGTGGTTAAACCATCATGCTGTAAGATCAGACATGGCCACACAAGCACCTGTATTTGACCTACCCTATAGCTTCTGCTCAATGGAGCAGAACTGGGTGTATTTCATCTGATATAGAGTGGTCCTTGGTGGAAATACCCATTTGAGATTCCAGCATTACAAGTCTTCACTGACAGATTATCTGTGCATGCATTTACTCATGCTTGCCCCTTTTCTACCAGCATACGTGAGGATCATTCAATCCACACTGTGTGCGGATTAATCTTCAGATTTACAGGCAACAATTTTTATAGGTTACCATTAAATATAACCTATTGAAATGATGAACTAAAAATTCAGCTGCATAAATCTGCAAAGACTCATCAGTTTATACTGTCTAACACCAGCTGAAGATCTAATTTATATTGACTGAAAGGAGAAATAGACTTAATAAAAATCTAAGAAAAAATCTAGATTCTCTAATGACATTGGGAAACTGGAAGGTTTATTTTAATACCTGATCTAGTAATAAAAAAACATGGCACAAGCTAGATAATATTTTCTGAACTAGGGGGATTAAAGAGAAGGAAATATTAATTTAATGCATACACTGAATGTTACCGAACAAGGAAAAATGTAAACAGATAGTATATGAACTATTGGAATAGGTGAAAAATCTCTGCTAGATTAGTACACAAGTCTCCTGAATCATACTTCTCAGAAGTGTCCTTTTTCTTACAAGTGCAGATGTCTGTATACTTTCATTCTTATGTATTATAATTTCATGTATGTAACTGAACATCAGAAAAGCTTGAGTGAGTGCAGAAATAACAGGGTGGTATTGAGAAAAAAAAAGAAGATGAAAAAAATTACAAATATTCATTGTTTTTTATTAGACCCACTTTACCTTAAAAAATTAGAAAATATTATGTAAACTTCAAAAACTGGGTTCTAATTTGTAATGGCTTAGAACAAACAACCCTTACAAGTCTTGTGCTGTGCAATAAGAACTGGCTTAGGGAAAAACAGCAAGGCATTAAAAAATGTGTAATATTATAGCATAGACTGTTTCTTTATTATCAACTATGTTATCTCAAAAATCATTAATAAATTATTTCAGCAGATATTAATATTCTTGCATAAGTATATACTGTGAGAAACTGTGGTTTTAAGAATAAAATCAAATAATAGTGTAAATGATGTGTGATAAAAATCACAAGAATGATTCATAAACTGTATCAAAAGGGATATTAATAACTACCCAACAGAGAGTTGGGTAGTCCAAGCAGTTCAGAAACAAAGGTCTTCAGGTCTTAGATTCTAAAGTCAGAGGGTAGCTGCAAGTTCAAATTTTAGGTCAAAGAGCATCATCAGCTAGTTACAGAGTTAAGCCCTTAAACTCATCTGTCTGCTATCACACATACTTAACACCTAGACATTATCAGGTTTTCAGATGGCAGAGAAATTGTGGCATTGTAGGATAATTTCTTTACCTGAATTTTTAAAATTCCAGCTATTTAAACATACCTTTTTTGGTGGTCAGAGAGCTTAATGTTTTCGGAAATCTGCTATACATAATGTAGAAGAATAGTAAAAAGTTTACTTCAGTCTCTTCTTTGGCATTTAAGAGAACCACAGGAAATTTTTTATAGAGAACAGAATAGTGTCACTGAGTATTTTAGCTTTTTAAAGTGCTTTTATTTGGATGTAGGTGTTTTGATATGTTTTAACTTTCTGTTCCCCAGAAGCAAGTTTCTAGCCTTCAGCATAACAAAAGAAAACTGAACATTTGGGTAAAACATCTACCAAAAAAAAATCTTGAAAAAATGTTTCATGATCTGGTGACTGAGCCATACCTTATGTATTTTTTAGGCCTTATTCTTTATCTTAACAATACAAGACCAGTTTTCCAATGTTACTATCAAAATCTTTGTGGCTGGAGAACTGCACTGTGTTCTGGACACCTAGAGGAACGAGTGTTATATGAACCTTCTCAAATTCTGCATGAGAACTGCATGAGATCTTCTTGCTATCCTTACCCTGAGTCAGCAAATTTGCTGCTGAGACATATTTGATCCTCTTCATAAAATTCATAGCACCTATTCTTAAAACTACCTAATGAAAGGGATATTTTACTCCTTAGAGGTATAGGTAGTAATTTTCTAACCTAAAAAAAACAATCCCCAAAATAACTAAACCAAAAAAAAAACACCACACACACAAACCCCACAGTATTTTTTTTTTTCTGTATACCTCAAAAAATTCTGTCATAAGTTTCTTTTTTCCAAAAGAATCTTCTCTGCACTTTCATGCAATATTAGGTTCAGGCACATCAGGCAATGGGCATAATTCAGACTCATTGATTTCCATATGAACTAGATTCATTCTGTTAGACTAAAGCTCTAAAAGACTGAATGCAACTATTTCAACAGGTAATTTGCTCTGGCAAAGAGGCCCTCAGCCTTCAGATAAGCACAAAATTACATAATCTGTCTCACAGAGTAAAATGCACTGGAAAGAGGGCTCTGATCTTACAGAATCATATTCCCTGTATGAATATTTGCTGTTCAGAATTTAGAATCAGTTTCTCATCGACATAATCCAGATTTATATATTAAACTTACTGTTTCTGTTACCTTGTTTCCTAGAATATTCATAGAAAGAGAATAAAAATGATAACAAACACAAAAGGAATCTATTAATTTATTTACTGTCTATCTCAACAGAGATTTCACGCAGTAGTTTCTGAGTTTGGGAAAATAGCATGATTCAGATCCTTTCTCCTTAACCTACAATTGCAGAATGTCAATCTAAGAGTTTTTAAGCAATTTTAAATGAATACTATTGAAGTGACTATTCAGTAGATGAAGAATAGACATTTTAATTTCAATTTTAGTAGGAGTAGAACATAAACAAGGGTTGCTTTCAGCGCATTTTTCAACAATATTCTTTTAATCTGTATTGCATTAATATTGTGTGAGTTAGTAGTCTAGACTAGGCGGCAGTGTATAAAAGAGACTAAATTGTGCTGTGTCTACAATCAAACCTGATTAAGTAATGCTTCTGCATAGTATAATTTCACCACAGTTGGAAAGAACAGCTAAAAATATGTCAGTTGAAAGAAGCTCTCTATTGCAACTCTTTAGACTATTTGGTATTTAGTAATGATGATTACAGCTTCCAAGGATAACTTCTGTTCCTCATATGGAAAAGTCTGCAGCAGATAAATGGTGAAGCTGTCCCTCCTAATGTCCGGAGGGTGCACTGGGACAGAAAAATAAATTGTCCAGGTTCCAAGGACTCTAGGATGGCCAGGCAATATAATATTCTTTGGAGACTGTTATTCATGGATCCAAGTTAAAGCTCAATCCCTCAACCACTTTGGTAATCTGGAGCAGGAACATTGAATCAGAAACCTGTATGACCTCCCCAGCAGTTCCAGTCTGTAGGCTGTTTCCAGCAAAGACTTTGTGGACTAATCTTCTGCACAGAACAAAAACATCTGTAGAGATCAGTTTCTCCCCCACGCCTGAACCACAAAGGATATGATCCTATTACTGTCCCTGTGAAGGAGCCTACAGTTTTGAGCTCAAGCCATAGGGGCTTACTCTTTTCTTTTGGGAGATACTCAGCTCAAATGCAATTTATCAACTAAAACTGAACAGCCATTGAGTGAATCTGGAATAAGTATACCTTTCTTACCTACATAATTTACAGTTTATCTGGTATTCTTTGCTTTCTGTATTTTCTTGCCATGTTCCATTAAATCTCTTTCACCACCCACTTTGAAACTGTCTGATTTCTAGAAATGTATGACAATTTCTAGGCAATACCCATAAAATATGTAAGCTGTAAGTATAAAGATTTCTTTTCAGGATGGCCATAAAAGCTCACTCATAAGCAAATAAAATATCAATTACAGAAATGCTTAGAGAGCAAGAATTTTTCTTTGTTTGAAATGTAGTTATTTAAAAGGAATTGTTTCTGTCCTGGTATTTGGCCTGCAGCACTTAATCAGCATTTAAACAACTCCACGTTCCCACAGAATTAAATGCATCTTTTACTATTAATTATAGTAACAGTGATTGATTCTATGCCACCAGTGCCTGTGGGAATATTCCCAGGTAATTTTACAGGATGTGGGACCAGGGCTTAGATCCACTGTCAGCAAGATGACCAACTCTAGAGTTGCATACTCAATTCCAGTAATGTCATTGTGCTCCTGTTGTACCACTGAAATGAAGATGACTTGCCCACTACCTATAAAATAGGAACAATGAAAATCTCTGTGCTTGTGTATTTCACAGACCATGAAATCAAATTAAGCCTATGTAACCATTCCTATGCAGCAAATGGGGCTAGTCCTGGCTTTGATGAAGGCAGTTTCACACCTACAAATAACCCAGGGCTAATTTAGAGGTTAGTAGGGGCTCCTTTGAAAATGCATTTCATATCAATGTTTTAGTCCTTGAGGTTAAGTTTTGCTGCCCTTCTTAATGAACAGGAATTTTCCATGAGTATCAACCATGGAATGGCAAAGTAAGACACTGTAGTGTAATATAACTGAAGGTAAACACAGACATTCTATTCTCATTTGGGCAACAGGGATAATAACTGATTCTTTTGCAAAACAGGTGAGCTTGCCTAACAGGTGTATTCACCTCCTTCGTTATTTACCACGGTACCACTATTCATAAATAACAGAGTCACAATTTGTCTTTTGTGCTGACAGCTTTTAAAAAAAAACCCAGCAGACATTTGATGGAGAATTATGACAGAAAATTTATCACAAGTAAATTATTTAAAATCAATCAGAATGCAAACAGATGGAATTATTCATTGTTATAGCTTTGCTTTTCAGGTAAATGCTACCTTTTAAAAAAGCTAGATATTAATAACTGTCATATTAAGATGTTGCTAGAAATAATACATCTCTGTTGCATTACGGTGATATGAACTAATATACTTCTGCTATGATTCTCTAAGCTTCAGTAGTTCGATGACCACGAAACGCAAAAGTGACATCTCTATAAATCTATCAAGTTACTGTTCTGAATTTATTTCCAAATTCAGTCTACTGTAACAATAATCTGAGTCCTTTTTCATTATTAAATAATTCCACCAAAGCATTACACAATGGACCTCGTGAAATTTTAAATCTTGTATTTGCTCCTGAGTATCTTTTGAAAGCCATTCAGTAGCCTAAACAAGCAGGATGGTCTCTAGAATAATTTTTTTTAAGCATTTGGATTTAAAAAACAACCCACAGGTTTTAAAAGGATGATAGATATTTTTATTAAAAAATTCAGTAGGCATCGACCCCTTTATACTTTGGATGAGTATTACCTTGTGCTTGGTACTGTGAATTTAAGTGGAAATTAAGTTCTCAACAGGAGGCCATAACCGTTACTGCAGGGTATTAATTTTAACACAATAAAGTGATATCTTTTGATAAATATCTAGGTTATGCCTAAACCATCACCATTCTATTTCACACTCTTTTACTGTGTACCACAGACTTGCTTCAATATGGAAACTACTGTCTGCTTCCAAAGAACAGCAGGGAAATCCCATGAAAACTGCAATTATAATAACTATAAAGAACTAAAATAGCTCTTGGGCACTTTTTATTATTGTTGTTTTCAGTTGTCAAGGGGAGAAACTGAACAAAGAAAAAGAAAGATGTGCTCCCAGCACTAGAAAAAGCATTTAAAAGGATTTTGTAAACAAGCTGGCAACAATTCATTCAGGGTTATACATTTATCACAAAAAGAAGAAGAAGAAGGAAAAAAAATGTGAAGCAATGCAGTAAGAGGTCTCCAGTTGAGAATGTCCTGTGGGGACTGCAAAGTGACTTGTAGCAGTAAAACTGTACTTTGATTAACTAACAACAGCTGAAAAGACAAGTTTAGAGGTTGTAGCAAACTAGGTACTCTTCTATTAACAACCACAATGCCACCTGAAAGGAGAATACTCTTGTCATTAAAAGACCCAGAACAGCTGGATTTTTTCATGTTAAATAAGATTGATGGATTTTCTTTCTACAGACTCTACCAGTCGCTTCCTATTCCAGTGAAAATTACTAGAAGCACTGAGACCAACAATTAAAGACCTATGGTGGCTTCTTTATCAGGGCAGTAATCTCCAAGAAAACCTGAGGCTATTTAGTCATTTTTACACAAACCACTAACAACCATCCATCGGTCATTACTGTACTGAGCCAGCTTTAGATAATCCTGAAAGGTTTAAGGTTTCCTGTCAGGCTTTCAGATGTGCAGTCTCTCTGGCCACATACTAACAAGGTCTGGAGACACAGAAGTAACTTTTTAAATGTTCTATTTTGAAAAGGCTGATTAGCAAAGAGCTCTTATATTGCAGGAGAGACAGGCAGAGCAGTATTCATTGGAGCTCTGAGCACTGCACCAGAAAATAACAAGTTGTTCAGTGTGGTATCAGGCAGGACAGAACATTGAAGGCTGCTTTCTCTACATAAATATCTGTTGCTACTGTTGTCACTGAATTATTAGATACCTGCAACTTGAAGGCCAAGGTTTTGTGGACTACTCAGAGGAACTTTCACTGCAGAGAACTTTGCTGTCCGAGGTGGTTTCTCTGGAGCTGGCAGTGTGTTTCTAATCTACCAGTTCAAATGGGTTTGCCAGGGAGAGCAGGAAAAGTTCAGTTTAAACCCAACTGAGAACAAAAAGTATGGTTCTTTTCCTCAAAATCATTACCAGATCAGAAACTCTCCCTGAGGTTATACTTGCCTTACCTAGAAGATAATATGCCCTCCTCACCCCTTCACAGGTTATTTCCCTTTCCAGGCCCTCCGGCCGCTCCACCACCATCATCTCCTTCCAGCCATCCCACTCCGGGCTGAGCATTCTGCCCTCAACCTCCACCACTGATTTAATCCAACTCACAATCACTTCCAGCAACTTCTCCCTCACACTTTTTCTAGTTAATGCTTGCAAAATATTTTTCAGACCTTGTGCTTCACCTTAGGGTCCTTCAAAACTGGCAATGTGCCAGATGGTCCATCTTTCCACACTGTCCTCTTCTGGGAGTGTCACCACAATGCTGAAAACTGTTATATGTAACCCAGATGGACATGCAAGTTGGAGAGGCTAGTTTTATACTGTTGAGATACACATCAAGATAAGATTAAAATATGCCTCATCTGTCACATACAGTTGTCTACAAAGGGTAAGAATAGAAAAGGTGGTGTGATATACTTCAGCAAATCCCTTCTCCAGATAGTGGGAGGATCAGGTTTGCGCAATGCTTTGGTGCTACACACTTACGCGCAGAGTGGAAGGTCAAAAGACAATAAACACAATATTGACTCATAGAATCATAGACTACTTCGGGTTGGAAGGGACCTCCAACGGTCATCAAGTCCAACCCCCTGCAGTGAGCAGGGATATCTTTAGAGTGGGTTGGTCAGAGACCTGTCCAACTTGACCTGATAATGGGGCATTTACCACATCTATGGGCATCCAGTACCAGTGTTTCACCACCCCCACAAAAAAATTTCTTATGTCTACTCTAAATCTACCCTCTTTTAGTTTAAAACCATTAACCCTTGTCCTGTCATAACAGGATATACTAAAAAGACTTTCTATAAGCTTACTTTAACTATTGAAAGACACCATTTACGTATTGTCTGTGATCAAGGGAAATGTTTCGCAATGAGAATGGTTAAGTACTGGAACAGGTAGCTCAGAAAGGCTGTCAAGTCTCTACTGGAGATTTTCAAACCTTAATTGACAATGCCCTGAGAATCTTGGTCATCTTTGAAGTTAGTTCTGCTCTGATGAAGAGGTTGGCCCATGTGACCTTCAGAGGTCCCTTTTGCCAGCATTATTTATTTATGTGACTCTATGATTTTAGAGCTGATTCCCACTTTTCCAGTGAACCAGTGGTCCCAGCTGGTGGCTAGAGAAGACTTCCCAGAATTAAAATTTTTGAAACATCTGTTCTTTAGCAACACAGAATTAGAGAAAAGGCACACAAAACAAAAAGTAAAGAATATGCCTTGCTGTTACCAATTGAATTGCTGGCAAAATGATGGCCTATAAGAAGAATTCTCTTTGTTTTTGTAAGATATTACCAATAGCATTTCACAAAAATATTAGAATTCCCAAATATACAGGGAGTTAAAATATTAATATCCAGCCTTTTACCCGGGCTGAAGATGCTGCTATACTTTGTAAAGTTTTGATAGAGGACTGAATGGAAAGTGACTGTTACACGACTCTGCTACTTTCCAAGTACAGTCAGATGGGAAGTAAAAAGATGGCTCTGTCCTCCTAACTGACAGCTCTGCAAACTCTTCTTATACCTCAAGAGTCTTCCAAGTATAATTTTGCGAATAATAAAGATTCTGGCTGAAGTTTTCAGGACAGTGTGGTGGTTTTGCTGGTTTAGCCATCGGTTTATCCTTGGTCTTAATTCATATTGTTGGTATAAAAATCACTGGCGTTTCAGTAAATCCAGCTCGTAGTATAGGACCAGCAGTATTAGCAGGCGGAGAA
>JAVSBS010006124.1:102543-122316 GCA_033124195.1 Coracias cyanogaster
TTACCTAATTTAACTTATTTAACTGTTTATTTTATACTGTATCAGGCAGAATAGACTCCAGCTGTCTAATAGAAACAATAACTTTGTGGCACCACATGAAGCACAAATCTATTTTAGCCAGCAGTAAGTAAATGCCTAGCATACATTTATCACTATGCTTTTAATCAGCAGCAACAATGAACCAAACAATAACTTCCTTTAGCACCTTCTCTGTTCTCATTTGGTGAAATCTCGTGGTAGGTTGATTGACGAGAACCAAACTGAAATACACGTTAAGGATTTAACCCACCACATCTGGGAATTTTAAAATTAATATACTTCTATACATCCTGATTAAAGGATTTTTACTACCTCAGAGTCAGAAGTAATTCAATGCCAGTAAGCATGTGATTCAGTATAAAGACAAGGAACAAATAAATTGAGAAATCATAATTTTTTCCGTGTAGTCTTTGTGAGAACTGCATTTAAGCTAACAGTTGAATCACTTTCTGTGATCATTCCCCTAATTCTTAAGTAATTCAGGGACTCAGTTGGCACAAGAAACCTAGAGACACACGATTAAGTTTGAATGATGACATCTTCTTACATCAACACGGCTCATTATTTAACACTATCAAAATATCAGCCTTAATTACATCTGAGTTGCTAAAAATAAATGTCATAGATTTATTTTCTCTCTCAGTTATCTCTTTTAAGGGCTCCTTCTCTTTCAAGCATGTACATGTATTGGCTGAACAATGTAGTTTCTCTGACCATGCCTAAAACCTGATTTAGTTATATTTATGCTTCATATCAACTAGAAAAACAAATGAGTAAACCTGGTTGTGAAATCCTACATGTGAACACTGGAATTATCTGAATGGTTAGCACACTTCTTTATACATGGCTGGCAACCTTACTTCAACAGGACAGAGAAAATATAGGCTTGCCGAAGCAAAGGTTTTGCTACTGCTTATTTGGTGCAATTAACAGAAAGTAGGGACAATGCCCTACACTATGAAATACGATACATACATATAGTTTCAGTTGGGTGATCTCTTTTCTGTTGGACAACTCAGGTTCCACTAACAAACTCTAGAGTGCATCTTAGTCAACTTTAAGCATTAAAAGCTGTCTGGACCAACACAGAAATCTTGTTTTTGTCTACAGCCAGAGCAGGAAAGAACTATCAGCCACCTCCAGAGGGCAAGTCAGATCACCGTAGCACGAGTGGCTGAGACACATGGAATGATTGTGGCAATGTAGAGGATAGATGGAGCAGCCCACATCTCTTTAGCAACTACAGAAGAAGCTAAAAGACCACATTAGATTAGACCTCTATCTTTAACACCACTCAGAGTGAGTGGGATAATCATGTTCTGATAATATAACCTGTTCATGCACAAATGAGACAAGCTTTCTCCAGAACAATGCTCTTCACCCTCTGCTGTCCAGACCTTAAAAAAAGGACTTTTCATACTGTCATTGATCACCCCAACACAGTTATTTTGGCCTACAAACAAGGAATAGCTAGAAGCAAGGGACATCTTCTGGATGTTTTATTGGACCTCATTCAGTTGAACACGATCAGAGGGCCTCATTTTTCTTTATTTCCCATGAAGAGTGAAAGAACGTAAGGACACTCCAGAATTAGAAGTCTTGATTCCATATGTGCCCTGTAACATATTAATTTATTTTTAGAGTCCAGCCAGATTCACAAAATAGCACAACCTTTGAGATTTACTGCACTGTCCTTTGCTTTGTTCCTCAGTGGGAAACCACCGACCACAAATATTTTTGAAAGCAAGAGAAAGTACTTAGTTTGGTCTTAAGCTGTAAAAGAGTTGCAAAAATTTATGACAAGAGGTAGTGCTGTGTATAAGCTCCTGTAGTCTAGATTAAAAACCATTACATTACTACTGTCATCCTACAAAGTCTCAAGAACTATGCTAAACCAAATCTCCAATTTTTACACCATTAGAGTTAATGGAGATAAATTTCACCCTAGAAAGAGATTGACTATTACACTGCTAAGTGGTTTTTGGTTTTTTTTTTGGTACAAATTTTCACTGTCCATACTGAATTCTAGCTGACATATGAAAGTAGCTATCAGATATCAAAAGGCATGCAGGTAAACAGGAGGTGATCAAGATTTTCCTTGAAAACTTAGGTAAATCTACAAGGAGTGCATTGATGACAGTGTAGCTGACAATGCTGCTTAATTTATCCTCAAACATTTTTGTACAGTGAAATATAAATGAGACCCTGCCAGACAAATATTTGCAAAAAAATATTCATATTGCTTCATTGTCAGCCAAAAGAGAGATTACTAAGTTGTTGAAATCAGGCAGAACTCCCACTCATAACTCTTGGCTGGAAAATATGTATAGATTTGCTCCACTGAAAAAGGCTTGCTGTCAAATCAGCAGATGAACACAAGATTTCAATGAGATAAGGCACACACCTTTATGAAGCTTTGTCTAGTGATATATTGACAGTGATATCAATGAGCCTATTGCTATTCCCTGCCTTGCAATTATTCTCTGAACTTGTTACATTCCTAATTAAACTGGCAACTTCTTCTTCAAGAGTTACACTCTGGAATCCCATTCCAATTAGTAGACCACAGTAAAATGAATAAAATCAACAAACCAGCCCTCAGCAATCCTTAGATTGCAAGATATTAACCTCCAGTGATTTACAGAAAACTTTCTAGCAGTCTGCCACTAACCAATCTGAGGCGAGTAATGACATCTTCCGGACTAATCTGGGGTGCAGGAAAATGTACTGACTTATGAGAGAATGTGCACATGTGTCTCTTCCTTTCTCTGAGAGGTGCTGCGCAAACAGCTGCTCCGATTAGTAGCCAGTAACAAATGTATGACTCTTTTACTTCCCCCTCTGTTTTTAACTTTGCTGCCCATTTACACATCATGTGTATTAGTAGCTTGTTATTTTAAGAGTTATCACATAAGAAAGAATGAAGTGTGTCATGTGTTATGTGTTCGGTGCTTTTGAGATAAAAAAAAAGAGCTCTGTTTGCTTTGGCAACTGCAGCTCAAGTAATTTGTCTGAACAGGAGATGGAAATCTAACAACATATGTCTGCAGATATAAATACAGATCTAGAATTATGTACAGACACACTATACATTAAAATGACAAGCATTTCATGGGCAGTTGGTCACAGCAATAATTCCAAAATGTAGGATTTAGTTACCATTCTCAAGTATTTATCCCTTGCTATACATAGTATCTTGTACTCTGAAATCCTTATTGTAATCTAAACTTAGCTAGAAGGTGGCAGATGACCAGATTTACCTCAAAGGGGTTTTTTTTGCCATTTTCCTCAGATGCATCTTAATATACCATGCAAAGAGCAGAATGAGAGAAAAGTATATGGTGTGCTTCAAATATGCAGATGATTATACAATTAGCTTTACAACAAAGAGAAAAGAGAGGAAAGTGATGAGGCTTTATTAACTCCTAGGGGAAAATTATGGCTTGAAAAATGTTACTTAAAGTTCTTCATAATTTAAGTCCTTACAAAAGGGCAAACTCTTTTGCCTATACACAATGTAACAAGCAAGAGCGATGGAGGTGCTTCAGTCTGGAGAACTTCTACAGAGAGAAATTTTTTGATTAAGGAAAATAACAAGAAATAGAACTGAGGGTGCCAGGTGTATTTCTAATATAGCTATTCTAACTTCAATTTATATAAAAGTTACTTTTGCATCATTATTTTCCTGAGAATTTTCCTATTTTCCAATTCATAAACCTTTGAAATAAATGTGATCTCCCCCCTCACTTCTTCAAGTTTCCTTATTGCTTAGCTATCATGTTAATTCTGTTTTTTAGGCTGTATTGCTACATCGCCACAGGAGTATGTAGATCAACCTACACAATGGTGAATGTGGCTTAAAAACAACAAGGCAACTTAAAATTACTAGTTCTCAGTTGTACTGGTGAAAGTGAAATCTTTGTTCCTTAAAATTTTGGATATCAAAATATGTAATCACCTGTGTGTACTCTGTTTGGAAGGTGTAAGTAGAAGTGTTATATGGTGAGGGTTGGGGAAAATGCCCCACAAAATTAATTCAGAACTGCTTGGAACAAGTAGCTGGGGAAAAAATTGCAAAATTAGAAGTGGATTCTCCATTCAGGTTCCTCAGATTATTAACAGGGCTGTTACTGAGATCGTTACTGCTGTTTACTTGCTGCTGTGCTCAGGCAGTTTGGCACATGAATGTTGTAATGAAGAATGGCCCCACAAGTGTAAAAATGCATTCCTGACTAAACTTACCATTAGGCATAATCTGAAATACTACTGAGATATACATTATTTCAAGCATCCCCATGGTGTGTGTGGGGAACCCTTAGACTTTCCCAGCATGTAATTTTAAAAAGCATTTTAAAAAGCTTTTAAGAGTCTTGCTGACTGAACACCAAAAGTATCTACAGAAGACATCAGTAATTGATGCTTTACCAGGCATTGTCTAACTGAACAATTTTTATTTTGAACCAAGAACCAAGTCTAAATTCAACAGGAATCATAAGGAGTTGCAAGGATACAGGGATACAGTAATTCCAATTATTGAGACCAAACAGCAAGAAAATAGAAAGGAAAAGATATACTAAGATAAAAACTTTTTCTGTTAATGGAGCCTTCTGTTAAAACACCTAAACTGATCCTGATATTGAATAGAAGTTTATAATTTGTTGCAGTACTATTTTTGTATTCCTACATTAGACAGAGGAAGTTAGTCACTAATGCAACAGCATGGAAGAGTATGAATTAGTTTTCAAACCTATGATGCATGTCAGTGTTCTGTCATTATTTTTAATCAGATCGTTTTAAGAGAAAGAAGCAAAACTTGAGTTGCAATTCTTGTTTTATCACTGCTGAAGCATGAGGTGATATTTTATAAGCCTGACTTGCCAACCTGACCTTGAAAACAATTTTATTCATTAACCCTCTATTGACAAAAAAACCACTGTTCTAGTAGGAAGACAAGTCTTGACTTTTCTTTACAAAATGAAAAGATTAAGCAATCTATAATGCCTCTGTCAGATAGTAAAATTAATCCAGCAGAATGCCATAGAAACACATTGCAAGAAATGTTTTTCAGGCACTAGGTGTTAATAACCAAGTGTTCAAGCTCATTCTGCATGAATTTCCATCGCTGTCGTAAAGATAACATCTTTCTCCATATAAAGTTAAGACATGGTACACTGGCACAAGCTGTATAGCTTCTCATTGACTGTCATTAAAGTTGAAGTATCTATAAATCCAGAAAATCATGGAAGACCTGTAAACAACACTTTCTTAAGTCTGGTAGTTTAGTTTAAATAAGAAAGTAAAATATACTACTAAATGGTCACAGTTTTTATTTTATATAAGTCTACTCTGTTATTTCCAGTGTACACTTTGCTTTCTGTTTTTTCTTATAAAGACAATATTTGAATAGTTAATACACCCATTATTTCTGTAAAGCAGTGAAAAAGTTTATGAATGTCATAACCGCCAGCAGATACTCAGGTTGTCTGTTATGTACCATGTTATTTAGTTTGGTTAGATTGTGACATTCATCACAATATCCAGGTGCCTTACAGCTGCTCCCAAGAAAAGCACATACTATTTCCTCGCTGGAGTATAGCATTTGGGACCAGCACTGAAGCTACAGTAAAAGACGGCCAGAGAGAATGAGGCAGTGCTGGTGATCACCAGGAATAGAGCCAGCCGTGGCTTTTAAATTATAGCCAATACCTTGATTTTCATCCAATTCACACTGGGAGCCAGTACAGAGACGTGTTCAAAAGGCTGTGTGTTCATACTGGCCTAGCCCACCTAAGTTCCTGTGTCCATCTGCCAGCACCCCATACTTATGTCCTTTTCATCTCTGGCTTGACTAAAAAGGACTCTTCACTTCTTCAGCTACTCCCATGAGAGCTTCTCCTTTCATTTCATCTCTTCAAGCTTCTGGTGCTGACCACCTGGGAACTGGAGTCAGGCCATAATCCGGCCCTACTCTTTTTCAATGCAGCTTTAACTATAAGGTTATTTCCAAAGGCAGAATTTAAGTGATGCTGAAGTTTGTCATCTCCTTCTACAGTTTTCTCCACCGGGCCCAAAATAGCTGACCCTTGACAGAACCACACCACCACAGTGCTTCTGACATAAGAATGAACTCAGCTGCAGTTTTTTCACATTCACTTATGATTGCTCCCACCTGCCTCTATTATTTATGCAATGCTGTTTTGGAGACCAGGTTAGCATGAGGAAAAGTTTACCAACATAACTGTCCTGGCAAGTCATCTTTGTGTGGGTGTAGCTTCTAAGGAAAGGGGAGAGGGGAGAGGGAAGGGGAGGGGAGGGGAGAGGAGAAAGTAATTTTGCTGGTATAGAAAATATTTTTTCCCAAGTGGAATAAGTTATACTGGCAAAAACACTTTCCATCCTAGTGTAATCACATCTCCACCAAGCTTTTGACAATATAAAAAAGTAGGTAAAATAAAAGTAATCTTAGTTGATATTGGTGTTCCAGAAAATGTGCCTGTGGTAGACCTGGCCAGATTTTATAAAAGAAAAGCCGGTTCTATGGATAAGCAAAACAAATGTGTCTTCTCTGGTAAGAAAAGGGTGGGGAGGAAAGGAACTGACAATGAATTTGTAAATATGAAAATGGCTAAAAGTGGGACTTTCCAAGGAGAGTCCTTTTATTGTAAAAGTGCATTTTGAGTAATCTAAATTTAAAAAACTCAGCATTGTTTAGGCTGAGGTAAACTGGAAAATAAAAGCTTCTCCTCCCTCTTTCTTAGGGTCAAAATGTATCATTAAGAAAGAATGAAAAAACAGAAGCATTGATAGATGTGGCACTCACAGGTTTGCTTCTCTCCAGAGACCTCCACAGAGGGGATATTTTCATCTTTCTTGCTGACTCAAAGAGTTCTTACACTGTAGAAAATGCTTAAGATTATCTTAATTGTTACTATTGAACAAAGAAGTGTCTGTGTTGTTATTAACATCATAACTGCTATCGGTGCTGTTGTGCAATTTGTTTTCAAAGGAGGTCTGGCAGAATGAGCATTGTCATTTCTGACTCGTTGCTGCCCAGGGCAGTGGGTGGCTGCAACAGCGTCTTTTATTGTTCCTGCTTCCAAAAGGTAAGACTCATACTTGCAAAGTGTGAGAAAAATCTCATTTTGTCTTTGCTTTATTGAACAACTGTCAT
Source organism: Coracias cyanogaster (assembly GCA_033124195.1). NCBI lineage: Eukaryota > Metazoa > Chordata > Aves > Coraciiformes > Coraciidae > Coracias > Coracias cyanogaster. Next base: position 109,754 of record JAVSBS010006124.1, read on the forward strand.
GATGTCAATTGGAGTTGTTCATCAACAGTACTTCACAGCCCTAATTGCAAAACTACGCTGTCCCCTAAACAAGAACAGGACATGAGTATGATTAGCAGGAACAAAGACTGTCTGAAAGCATGAAGGCAGTGGATAAATTGACCTTTTTGCATTATTAGGCAAAGCCTTGCCTTCAGGTGAAGTGGTTTGTACTGAACATAGCCTGCTGAGGAAAGCCTCTTTTTAAACCCTAAAGCTTTAGTGGTGTATCTATGGGTGTGAACAGGATTCTGTTGCAAGCAGGTAGGCAGAGAAGAGGCCATGCAGAGAGGGCGCTGCTTTCCTACAAGGCTGAAAACAAGAATGCAGTAAAGGAATAGACTCAAGTTTCAGGCTTGCATCTGATGCTGTGATAGCTAAAGCCAATTCTGAAGCGGTCTGGGTGGCAGTGTATGCTTGCCATGTGCTAAAATCCGTGGATATAATAATCTTAAATAATCTTTTATGTAGGCAGTCAGCTGACAGACTAAGGTTTCTATTTTTCTACCAAAAATCTCTCAAAGACTGGCAGTGCAGAGTTTCAATATTTGGACTCCTGCGCCTTTCCTGGTACACATTTTGTATACTAGTAGTTTATTGGTGTATTTTTCTCTTATTTTAAACCTCATGCCACAATATACATAAGCACAGATATATTCCTTACACCACTAAATTTGATGTAAACAAGTGTCTGCGAGGTCATGTTCTGGGATGGAAGTTTAAGTTTTTGAATTTTTTTGTAATTTCATTGGAAAATAAAAGGAAATTCTCAAGCACTGTGTAAAAACACTTAAAGCATTTTCTTCCTGAAGGGAAAATGTGCCAATGACTCACTGGGCACATCTCTGTTATTTGTAGCAGCATAGTTAATGCCTGTACAAGGCCTTCCAGCTTTATGACAGAAAGGGTATACCATTACACAGGAGTAGTTCCAATCAGGTCAATGAATGTCCTCAAGGGAGCTAAGTTTCATCTGTGTCTGGATGGTTGTAGGAACATGGATTTAGGATACAAGATTTAAGAGAACTTAAGGGGTAGAGTACTGACTGCAATGACTGTACTGCAGGGAGAAAGAACTTGCCAATAGCTTCTTATAAAACTTTGCTTCACTTTTCTATCTTAAAGCTTCATTTTCACATTTCAGATCCATTACTTGTACACACTCCTAATTGCACTTGCATGAGATCAATTTTATGCCACAGGATTTTATAACAATGAATGTAAAACTAGCAGGCAGAATGCTGTTAATCAATTGTAGAACCACAGAAATTAGACAAGGAAAAATACATGTTATTAAGTAATTTACTCCACCCCAGTGTCAAATGATTGTTTTATAGAGTAGGTACTTGAACTCTTTGTCCAGTTACATTTCAAATGGCATCAGCCACACAACCACCCACAAAACACAGCTGTTTCATATTTTCATGGACCTCACTACTCAGAAAGCTTTTTCTGAAAGTCCATCCTAAAGCTATTTTGACTTGCATCAGCCATTCTGATTCTTCTTCTCAGATCTAAAGAAATAATCCCCTTTCTCCTCTTTCTGTGTCTCCAGCCTTCTGACCTCTACTGTAAAATGGTTATCAGAATTGGGTCCTCCTGCTGTAAATTTTCTTTTGTGCAAAACAATACTTATAGTCCAGGGCAGACCAGATACACATGCAGACTAGTAGTTGCTTTCCTCCTGGTTGTCAGCTACCACAACAGGCCAGCTGTGACAGACATCACAGAGGAAGGCAGACACCAAGATACAATAGCAAAGAAATGTTCTGGTGCTAACACTTCAATGTAAAACACTTTGTCAGTGCCAGTGTGCCAGAATTTTTTAGAGTAATAGCTACAGTAATACACATTTTTTTCTTTAAAAAACTAGACAGGGCAGTAGTTACTTACAAAAGATGTCTGTAAGTACATATATATGGATGCATACACATGTGCACGAAATGACATCACTGAAGACAAGTGTGTTTGGACGGTGAAATGTTAAGAGTTAGACTACCACATAGTAAAGGTCTAACTATGAAAAATTCAGGGAAAGAATCATTCATTCCCTCAGAGCTAAAACTTTCTGCTCTAACACAGTGGTATGGGGATATCTGTCTTTTGCAATATTCTGGTGGTTTTGGTCTTCTTCCTTTTTTCTGTCTACCACTAGCAGTTGACGACTTGTCTTCCCACAGTGCAGATCCACACCCAGCAAAGCAGTGCCACCTGTCAGTCTCTGCTTTAAAAAGTGTAACTTCATACAGCAGAAGACTTTAAAGCAGCATGTGCAGGGAGTTTCATACATTTTAAATGTGTGATGAATTTTTCTCGGTGAAAGAGAAGAAACAACAAAAGGAAAAAGGAAAGTAGGAAAGCATTGAAAAAATGTGGTCATCCAAGAGCAGAGGACCCCTGGAGAACAAAGAGTTAAATCTTCAACCCACTTTCTCCTTCTCTTTATATAGGAGCAAGGGCAACAGCAGCTGATGCTCAAAATAATTGTTGGGAAGGGCAATCAGACATTCTCCTCTTGAAAAATAATTTCAGACATCATTAGGCAGACACAGTTGTTTCTGATGTTCACAAGGAAATCGGGGTGGCAGCCAATGAGTCCCCAGACCTTCTCTCAACATATCAAACCTAGCTGTTCTGTATTTCCCACCATGTCTGCTTTAGAAAACAGTGGAACAGCTTTCTTTGAGTTTGAGCTTTCCTCGTCTGCAGACTTGCAGACTCTCATCACCTCTCCTGCACAGAGGCCTCATGCTCCTAACAACAGTAATTCCCATGTCGCTGTCTCCCAGGAGGAGACTCCTTCCTACTTCTTTCTTAAAATCCTTTTTTCCCTCCAGTTTTTCTGAGTTATGCCCCAACCACTACTCCTATGAGGGGAAAAGCGATGAGCTGCAAACCACATCCAAACCCTGTTCCAGGATTAATGACTTTTGAGAGGCCTGTAACTGAAGGATTTAGCCCCTCATGAACAATTACTCCTGCTTTGACTATTTGCAAGGGAGAGGAGAAAATACTTTTGAATGGACCCAATGCAATAAGGAAATTATATCTGCTTTGGATCATAAATTGTGGGTTTCCTACCTGTTTAGTGGGGCACTTTCTAATCTATTGCATGGTATCAAAGACAGCTTGTGAGAGGATTTCAAGGGGTGCACAGAAGAACAGGCATGTGGAGGGCAGTGAGGAGCTACAGCACCCTGCAGTGCTTCTCTGAGAGAAAGCAGCATCCAGTTCCTGCGTCCCACCACACCTGAGCTTGGACGTTGTACTTCTCACAAAGGTAGGATGCCATGAGGACGTGATGCTGCCATTCTGTCTTCTCCTGCTCTTGAGATTGCTGGGAGCTGGGACTCTTAGTGACTCCCAAAGCTGCAGCTTTTCCTGACTTACACTGTGGTTCTGACAATAATTTTTTCCTTTAGTTTAAGAATGAAAAATACAGTCTAGCTAACCACAACAGAGGAATTGCTGACTTCAAGGTTCAGTGAAAGCTCACATATTTTGTCCACCTTCTCTGCTGAGAACAGCCATGGTTACACTCTCTACTTCTCATTTCTTTTTTTTTCTTTTTTTTTTTTTTTTTTAATATTACCAGTCAGTTGGACTCCAATTCTATAAATGTTCGTATTTAGCCATAGCCATACAAGCAGTCCACTGCTAGAGGTGACTGATGCCTTGGAGAAAGCTGAATGCATGGAAAATGCTGCATTAGCCGTGTCATCTTTCATTGTGAAAGTTTAAAACTAAACAAAATACACCCAGGATGTAACTTTCTGTGAAGAGATTTAAAGAAAAAAAAAAAAAAATGAATGAGAAGATGATAAAATAACAACAACATCAGCACATCTTATCAAAATAAATATTTTTGAAACAGCAGAAGTTGTCAGGCTATAAAGTATGAAACTTGCCTGAGACCTTTGATACAACATATAACTTTTTTTCCAGAACACATAACTGACCAAGAGTAGAAACTGATGCAAGTACTTTCATCTCCACTTTTTGCCCATGATGTAATTATTTTGGCAGTTAATAAGACATTCAGGGTTGCACCTCCATCTTTCTTATCTTGATACAGCTAACAGACAAGATAATGCCCCCCCCCAAATTCAAGCCCTAGCTATGAGTCACTGTCTCTGAGGATGTGTCACTCTATGTTATCTTGGGCACAAGAAACTGCTGGGTTTTCTTGAAACTTTTTTCACCGGGAATTAGGATTTCCTGGTGTGTTGATTTAATTTGTATGTATTAAGAAATAAATGAGAGTTGTTGACCTGTCTGTTCTCAGGCACTGAGCTCTTCAGAGACACAGTTTCAAATAAATGGGAAGACACTAGATTAGTGGGGTTAAGGAGGAATCAAAGACAAAACAGTCTCTCAGACACACACATACACACATGCACTTCACCTCCCTTATTCTCACACCAGTCTCAAGAATTTCTCTATGAGGAGGGCAGAAGGTACCCCCCAAATCCTAACTCTTTCCATTGCAATAGACCCACTTCCTTTGGATCAGAACATATTGATTAAAAGTCTATAAATTAATTTTCATGTCTTTTATTATTTTGTTGTAGTTTTTGTTTTATTATTTCTCATTCTTTTCCATGTACCAGAATTATATTCCCTGAATGGTTTAAAAGAGAACTAGTTTCGAGAACTTAGGAAATAAATTCCCAGACAGAAGCAAGGCCCAAGGTTCAGAAGGACCATGGGTATCTCTGTAATATTGCCTCTGCTTTCTTCTAGCTGAGAAATGGGTGATGAAGAGTTATTTAATATAATGTTGATGTGCAATTAGGATGGAGGAAGAAATTGTCTGCTGCTCTTCCCCAAATGTGTTTATATTAGTTACTAAGAGCTTATATCACGTTGTCTCCAAAATGGGAGCCTTGTTTGAGGAGTTAATATCAGTTGTGGAGAAGTAGTATAGCTGTCTCCAAGACTTCATTTACAGAAGCAAGAGACTACCATCCTCTCAAAGATACTGTAGTAGAATCTTTTTGATCTGTACCCATACTGTGTAACACTGACGAGTCAACCTAAGTCCATCACTGTAGCGATTGCTGCAGTTAAGCACTGTGTTCAAGTAGTAGCGTGCAAAAGCCCATGAGAACATTTTGCAATTATTCTGTGTAGACAGCATGAGATAGCTCTTTGTTCCTATGTGCAGTGGTCTGTCATCTTTGTTTGAGTGAAGGGGTACAGTAGGCTGCTGGGCTAAATATCTGTGCCTTTATATTCTAATCCCTGTGAATATGTTGCAAGTGTTGTGAATTGAAGGTTTTTAAGTCACACAGGCATGTCATACCCATAACCAAAGGTCTGCCAAAAGAAAAGAGAGCAATATGAAGTTGAGGATGTGTATGTATTCTTCTGCATACATTTACTCCCTCAGTACTCTCCATCTATATGCTGCCGACAGATGCCTCACTGTGGGCCCCTCCATCTTTTTCTGGGGGAATACCCATAGACTCACTCATGTCTTGTTTATCATCACCTGCTGTTGGAGGGGAGCTGATACTGTGGGGGTCAACTTTTATAGCACACATCCCAGAAGACTGATTTCTCTGAAAAATTTGCATAGCTATACAGGATAGTCAGCTATTCACACTAGAGTAGGAGTTAAGAGACATCTGGGAATTTGCTGCCACAGAGCCTGGACATCCCAAAGTAGACCACAGACAATGATATGATCTGGCTACTGCAAAGCCAGCCCTGGGACTTCTGGCTAAGTATTCTTGACAAGTAGTGTTGGAACAGAAGGAACAAAGTCCAGCTGTTGGATGGATCAACGTGGATGCTACTAGTAGAAAGTTTGTACAGCTGGCAAAACTGCACCCGTTGGTGAACATGAAGGGGTGAGTCCAGTGCTCTTCTTGTAAGGAAAATTCTCTTGCTGCTGATGCAACAGAGTGGTACACATGGCTTTGACTGCTGGAGGTCATTTCTGAAGTGCAAATGGGGCAACATCCTCAACAGGGTGGTGCATATGCCTTTGACTGTTGGAGGTTCTTTCTGGAATGCTGGACAGCCTGTAATAACTGGCATGATATAGGTGTGTTTTCCCAGACTTTGAATGTATCCTTAAAGTGGCTGGAAGGTACTCCTCGTTCCCTTGACTGCAAGTGGAAGGTGTAAACCTTAGCCTTGAAGATTCGGCATTTTAATTTGTCGTGATGTTTCTTTTTTTTTTTTTTTTCTTTTTTTTAAGTCTTAAACCTAATCTAGCCCTAATCTAACATTCAAAAAATGCCTAGAACAACCAGACAGCTAGTGGTTATCGCACAGGTGCCACATCAGAGCCAAGATGACATATACACTCTAATGATATGGCCAAGAAATATACGGTTCCTCTCCTGGAAACAGGGCTGTTTCCTTGGGGTCAGAGCTCTGGGCAACATTGGGTCTATGTCCAGCCTATTTGATAATATATGAAGAACTGTGTACATGAAAAGATAGTGCAACAGGGGCCTAGCATAAGAATATAATGATGCTGGTCGTACTGCACTGCCTTTTGAATATGAATCGGAAAACAGAGGCTTCTTCAGTCTGCAGGAATCCTGAATGTTGGGTTAGTCTAACCACAAATGGAAGTGACCTAAAGCATCATGTAGGGCCAGGCCAGAGTGTGTAGTCACACTTCCTGAGGACTGAAAACGCTAGTGTGGCAGCAGTAGTCACGAACTCCAGGAGTCAGGCACAACTTCACTCCTGGCTTCTGGAAAGCAGAAACCTTCCAGGCCTTTAAGGGTTGCTGTAAATTCTACATACCTGCATGCAATTCTAGTCCTGGCTATACCTGTGGAACAGGCTCCTCACTTTCTGCCATCTGGATGTCTTGAACAGTAGTCTGTTTGAAATCTATAATGTCTCCAGGCACCTCCCAGGTCATATACCCCTAACTTCCTTTCCTTCTCCCTGAACATTGCATGCTCCTAAGAGCTCTCATCCTTGAAATAGTGATGTTTAGGAAGACTATCCTCACAAAGGTAGCAACTGGACCTTTGAATTATTCATATTCCTTAAAAAGAAATCTCTGACCTTGCCTTACAGCAAGGTCATCTGAAAGGGCCTCCAGTGGCATCAGTGAAATTACCATAAAATTACAAATGGCACAAAAACAGGAAACAGGAAAGTGCAGTCCCTGTATTTCACAACAGTAAAAGGGACTACTGGTAAAATGATCAGGCAACAAGTTGAAAGCAAGGGCTTTTTCACTTAGAACATACTGAAGTTATAGAGTTCACTGCATTGGGATGATGAGGGGCCCCAAAGCATACACTGACTTAGGAAGGGATTAGATCATGAAGGAGAGGTCTATTCATAGCTGTTAAACTCTTGTTGACTACAGTCTCTGTCTCCATTAAATTAGCTTACAGTTCACAGGCTACATCAGGAGAAATATCACTTTATCTGCCTTACTCTTGTCCTAGGTCTCTTTTGCCCGCTGCTGTCCAGGACTGAGCTAAAAGGACTTTCACACTCACACAGGATGGCAGGTTTTATGTTCTTATTCTGGATTTACAACTCTTGTCAGGGAGGCTGGAACCTGGCCCATGATATGTGGTCGTTTTTCACTCTATTCATTTAGCTCTTGTACTACACTTAAGGCTGTGGGGGCAAGAAAAGACAAACAGCAGAGTGAATTCTGTCTGCCTGTTTGTCTGTTGAACTCGTTTACACTAATTTCTTCAATGACCTAGCTGATTTCTTTTTAATTTGTAAAATATGCCTACCCCTGGATCTCAATGCTTGCACAACTGTTGGGTGAGGGGGAAATGAACCTCACTGAAATTTGTACCATGCTGAGATAGGTACACCACAAAAGCCTCCGCAGAGAGAAGAAACAGCTCCATAGAGGCTTTAAAAAATTGTCCTTTCTTTGCAGCATGAAAGAAAATTAAACCAGATATTGTTAGTGCCAGGGAAAAGGCAAGATACAGATATTAGAGGTTCAAAATTAGGATGCCTTGCTTCTGGGTTAAAGAGTATATTCTAAAATTACATGCATGAATGTATACATAAATTAACAAAAGGAGTAAGTATGAAATAAAGGGAAACTGTTCGGTAGGGCAAGCAGCTGGTGAGAGCAAATGGTAGCTCTCACACACAAATGTAAAGTTTGGGAGACACAGCTATGGGACAGCTGAGACTCAAGCTATAATCAGAGTAGAGACCACCAAAAAAAGCCAGACTAAAAGCTGACAGTCTGAGGAACAAAGATATAATCAACAAGACAAGCCAATGGACAAGTGTCATCTTAATGTAACGTAATCCCATTGCTCAGGGCAGCAAGGTTATCTATGTGCACATTAGAGATGCTCTGCATCTCTTCTTACCATACAGCCCACTTTGGATTCCCTTTTTATTATGTCATTGCTTTTGTTGAAGCTTAGAAGTAAAATTTTAAAATATTCCAGAATTATGAACTACTCACAGATATTAGTATTCTACCACGTCCCTTACCACTTCTAACTACTTTCAATTAATTTCCTAAAGCTTTGTGGGAAAAAATATATACCCAGCAAAAAGATTTCCTCTTTTCCATTTATGCAAACGATAGAAAGTGCAATATCTGATAAAGACAAAAAGAAAAGGATTACTTAAAATTTATGCTTGTGATTTATCCTTCGTTCGATAAGATTCTGTTGAAAAAACAGAGTGAGGAGTCAAGAGATCTAGTTCTGTTAGCAGTTCTCTTTGTTCTTTGGCGTATAATTCATACGCTCTTAGTTTATGTGTCTGTAGTTTCCCCAAAGTATAATGGTGATAATAACATTTGTTGTTCTCTGTAGAAACTGTATGTTTCTCAAGTATAACATGTCTCTGTATAAGCCAAATATAAATCCAATGCACTATCCTAGCTATTTTATCCATTATTTTGATTCCTAATGATAACCTTTAATTGAATATAACTTAATGATCTATAAGTCTTTCTAATGTTCTTTTCTCTACTTAAATTAACCTTGGATTATCCCATGTAATTCAAATACATCAGCGTTTTCAAAAGACCTTTCTTGGTTTTCCCCAGTTTCATTCTTCCTCTGTAAGCAATTAAATTGCTATCATAAGCAATTAAGGATGTCTCTAGGAATACTGAAATCCCTCATCCGAACAGGTGAATTGCACAAGGATGGGTGGAACCGAAACTTCATTGCTTTCCATGGGAGGTGCCTTATCACACAGTTCAAAGGCAGTCAGACCAGTGAATATTTATTTTCACATTTGCTATGTGTCTTTTTTAAAAAAATCTTTCACACTTATCAGTAACACAGTGGTAGATCAATAGGGCTCTTTTAAACTCCTTAGTCTAGCACAAGCTGGCTGGCATGAGTCATAGTTCACAGAAGTCAGAGTTATGGAAACAGAGCATGTGACATTTTGCACACAAAGCTCTGCAAACTATCCAGGTGTGCTTGCACACAGCAGGCTCTCAATGTGTCACTACAGGCATGAGCCAGACTGAAAGTGTCTGTGTAAAAGCAACTATACATTTTGACTTCCACCTCCATGTTTAGAGGCTACTGATAGCATTTTCTTAAGAAAGAGAGAGAACATGGAAAGATATAGGGAGTGGATTCAGCCCTGCTCTGAATGTGTGGGCTACCAACTGCAAATGCAGCTCATAGATGAGGTTCCACAGACAGTGCTAAAAGGAGGTGGAAACAATCTCAGGTCCTTGCACCCTTGCTCCCCATACCACATCCAATCGAGGTTAATACTTTGTTGAGGACTAACAGTATGCAGGAGCTAAACAAATGGCAACGTCACACATAGGTAAGTCATTAAGTCTTGTAAACCAGCTTACAGGCAAGCCCCCAATGCCATAGCAAGAACCAACAACTGGAAGATAAAGCCATACAGTACAAATTAGAAAAAAAGCATACATTTTCAACTACAAGGGGTACCAATGTTGTTCAGGTAGACTGTCAAGGGAAATGATAGAGCCTTCACTTCAAAACTTTCTCATATCATGACTGAGTGCTCTGTTAGAAATACAGTTAGCCACGCTTAGCACAGGACTGGGAAATAGTTTGACAGCAGTTTAACAGAAGGAGTCCTATGAATTGAACCCATTCTTAGACTAAAAATTTGAGTAGTGAATACTCAGTAGAGTTTGAGTCATTAACAAGCAACCTAGAAGGCAAAAACAAATCATCTAGGGGTATTATTAGCAAATAGTCAACATCAGCATATAGATGAAGCACGTAGTTAAGACCAGCATATAAATGAAAAACAAAAGGGCAGATTCTGGTAAATGTGACCATGCAGAGTATTCCTAAAGTATTCTTTAATATTCTGTCCAGCGGAAGAAACTGGAGGATGTATTTCACAAGTTTCCATCTCCTTACTTCCTATTACATGTCTTAAAGTAGTACAACAGCAACATGACACCCAATGACACACTTGTTAGAGAAATCTAGCATAGGTAAACATTTGTGCCAGACCATCTTTAGAGTATATATGATGACTGCGACTGCAGCTGCCTTTCTATCTTTATCAACAATGCTGAATCAATAATGAGACTTTTGTATGGATTAAATATTTGGGCAGCTGTTGTTCTGATTCGTCCATCATCATTTTATGCTGCCATCAGTTGCCTGATCACACAGGCCACCCAGATTAGGCAAGGAGTGAGCTAACCCCGTCAGTCACTAGAACAGAAGATGTTATAATAATTGAGACTCACTCTGAATAGATGGCCCCCAGAACTCCTAGTGGCTTCCTTGCTCTCTGATAGATTGACACCTGACTTCAGCAGATCACCTGGAGAGGTTGCTATAGTTAGTGGAGAGAAGGAGATATCTAAGTTTTGTATGTCTTCAACAAGCTTATCTCACTCCACTGAATTTTATGAAAACTTAGGCATTTGCTTGAGAAGGACTAGACTATCAGAACCAAGTTTAGACACTGAATCCCTACCTTAACAAATGTACCACTGGTCAAAAAAACCCTGTCATTCCTCCCCTTTCCCATACAAACAAACTTAGATGCAGTTTTTTCTTCCTTCCCTCATGCAGAAATTTCTGTCTGCTGTGAAACTTAGATTAGCAAAACTGCTGCTTCTCTGATAAAGTCATAAAAATAAAACCACACACAGACTGAATTCAGGGGAAGAAAATGAACTCCTTTAATTGCTTGTTTGTTCCTTCCCAACCAGCTGTACCACCTCTACATGCTTTATTAGTTAGGCTATAAATGTTAGCATCGCTTTGTCAGTCACTGCCTAAATTGGATAATGTGAATTGCAACTTAGCAGTTGGTGCTCCAAGATACATGAAGTCAGATTCACCTACATGGACAGTTTCTGATCTAGTTATCTGGATTTCTTTGAGTAAGTGGAAAAAAACCCAGGCACTTCCAGACCTTCATTTTTCTCTTTCTATCTAAAATAGGTCAGATGACTCACTCTTTAAAAGGGTCTATTTCCCTCTATTGAGCCTAAAGTCACTAGTTCCAATGCAGACACCTAGACTGTAGATGGTGAGAGTTAGAGGATATGAATTGCATGAACTGTGCTCTATTTAGCCACAGGCAGCAGATTTTGAGAGGCATTTGTCTTCCAAAATAGGGTATGAACCTAGTTTCAGCAATACTTTCTTTCTACCAAGTGCCAAGCTCCAGCTCTGTTTGCTTAATTCTTTTACAAACTCTCTTTTTCTGAGCACAGAGGAGTGTGAGTCAGGACGAGTCAAGAAGCCTGTACCCAACAGTTTATCCTGGAAGGCAGATGCAACCAGTATGAGCTTGAGATGGGAGCTGCCAACCCTTGCTGTTCCTTGCCTTTTGTAGTATTCAAGAGACTGGACGGGGGACATGCATTTGGAAACCTGGGTTTCACTGCTCTGCAATGTATCTGCTTTTGAACATACTGAGCTGTAAGGTGTGCTCTGTGCCTGATCCAGACGACCTCATGTGTCTCTTCTGCTCCTACAAAATTCGCAGACAGACAAGAACAAGGTTTGCAACAGTTTTGACTTCAGGTACTACCTCAGGCTAGTGGGATTAGTAAAATCTAGTCATAACTCCCTTAACTAATTGGTTTTGCATGCCAAACAGAGGAAGAAGACTCGGGCTGTTTTATTTATTAAGGGACACACAAACCCTCTGCAAGAGATTGACGTCTTCCCGTTCTGCCCTTGTGTTTGCAAACCCCCTAAAGATAGTCACCCCCACACTGCTTGTAGCATGACTGTAATTAGATAGCTACAGGTAGATGCTGCTCTGATTTACTTCCTATATGGACTGTGTATCGACCACATGGTATCTTCTCCTTGGACTCTGGGGCACAGTGTGAGACCTGAGAGATATTAATAAGCCCTTTTCTCATGGAGTTCTTTGGGAAGCATCACTACTTGGACAAGTCTTAATCTAGTCACCTTAGGTTTCCGTGTCATACTCATCACACCTTTTTTATGATGCATTTGAGAAGCATACTGAAACATATTAACTAGCATTTAATTATTTTAATTCTCCTTTCCTTTCCTTTCCTTTCCTTTCCTTTCCTTTCCTTTCCTTTCCTTTCCTTTCCTTTCCTTTCCTTTCCT